>BQKN01059246.1:34526-84527 GCA_022839385.1 Asparagus kiusianus | reverse complement strand
GAGTCGACTTAACAGAAGTAAAAACAAGAACTACGCAGCAGTTCATGAGTCGACTCATTTCTAGTTATGAGTCGACTCATAAACCTGCACACAGAAAAATTGAGGTTTTGAGTCCTTTTAGAAAATAACAAATGAAGTCTAAAAAATATGAAACTTTAGGGAAAGTTTATAAATACGAAATTTAACATGTTGGAAGAAAAATATTTTAATTTGTATTTATCATTTGTGAAAATCATTGTAATTTGTAAAAACACAAAAATACATGTTTAAGAGAACATATGATTTTGATTTTTGACCTAAAACAAGTTTTGAAAGCTTATGAAACATTTGTATGGACATAACGAAAGATATTTATAATGTATATATGGTTCAAAACATATTATCATAAAAGTACCTATGTTTTGAGAAAGGTCCAAGTATGTGTGTGTGAAAATTGAGCTTAAAGAAGAGACACACAAATATAATCCTATACTCAAGAAAGATTCTTCTGAAGCTTGGACTTGATTTGATGGACTTGATATGCATGGCCTCAATATATAGTTTAGCTCAAATTCTTGAAAATACCTGTATGTACTAAACAATACAAAGGAAAATACTAAAAACAAAATTAGTCATAAATTGTTTGTTTGTCATTATCAAAACAAGATGATCCAACAGTTCGGTGTTAATCATAAACACTTCCTGAGCTTGTCCCACGCTAGATATTGTGTCGTCGGAGGCAATTGCAGAATAAGAGTTCAAGAGTTCGTCATCGGAATGGGTTCCTTCGTGGATTCTCGGGCAATTGCTATGTCTGACGGCTTATAGCTAGAGCCAAGATATTTGTTGGGCGATTCCAGAACTGACTTATCTTCTTGGAGAGAAATCTGGATTCGAGCCATTTGCATGAATCACAGACTTTCCCTTGTTGACCATGTTGATGGTTACCTCTGGGAGTTCGTCCTTTGGAGCGACCGACCTTCTCTTGTGGAGACGCCTTGGCTTGCTATTTGATGCTTCAGAGGAAAACATTTGGAATACCGAGACCCTCTGTGGAGCGGTCTTGGGTCAGCTACATGCTGATGACACTGCCCTGATAAGGTTACCACACAGACAATAAAAGTCTATTTCTCGGGTATTTCTCTTTCGAGACTTGTTCGTACCCCAGCCTGATAGTACAACTCATCGGCATGATGACCGGAGTAATCTACCGTGTGTTGGCATGACTCCCCAGGTATAATGTTATCGTCATACGAACATGTTTCCCTCTGGGGATACCATGCTTCATTGGCATCTTCAAGAGTCACACGTTCAGAGTCACGCCTTCGTGAGTGTGAAACTCTAACGGGCTCTTGAATTTCGACTCGCAATCCGATGCGGTCGGTCATAAGGGCTTTCCTTTGTTATCATTATTAGGGTGATTAGTATAACCCCCAGCCTGAATGGTTGTTCGGGAGCCCTTCAACGGTCTTAGTCGCTCCTTAACAGGTGCTTTACCTCGATCTTCGGGGAGAGGACCTAGGCGGTCTTTCAGAGGAATTCTAAATTTAAGGAGGTCCACGCTACCATATGGCTTCACCGGAGGTACGGGGACAAGGGGAGCGAGATCCGGAGTTGACGAAGGTTGAATGGTAACTTTGTTTACTTTTGACTTGGGTGCTGATTTGACCTTTAGCATCCAAGCCCGTCTATACTTGGGCGATTTATTAACCGCCTCTTCCTTCTGCATTTCTTGTGTTTTTCACACAAGGATTCGGGCGTGCACGAGCAACGCACGATGCTTCTGGATTCGGTCCTCTAGGGTAGAGCGGGTTCTTTTGACGCAGGCCCATTCATTCTTTTCTACTTTGGAGGAGGAGTTGCTCGATCACAGTTGTGGTTCTTGGCGCTTCTTGGATTTCAGATCCACATCATAACGGATTCCGTCCATTAGTTCCAGAGTCTTAGCAAGTTGACGCGCAAGGCGTTGCCGTTGCCTTTGGCGTGCTCTCTTTGATAGAATCGGCACACCTTCAATAGCTAACCCTTTGATGGAAGAGGGTCCTAGATCTACAGCTTTGACCTAGTTGGACATTGGAGGGGAGTCGTGAGTTTAAGTGCAGCGGCGGTGAGCGGATCTTGGATCTTCGAGCCCGAAGTTCAGTGAACTTTCCCGGAAGAGGAGGCCTTCTTGCGCTTGCAAGGAGAGGCAGATCTGGAGGAGGAGGAGGAGACATACTCCTCGAACTTCTGTTGGTCGAACTCGTATTCGACCTCTTCAGTCACGGGGATCTTGATCGTCGGCTGCAGCACAACAGCCTTGGCAGTAAGGCTGTTGGCTCCCATTGTGGTCACCAGCTTGTTCACGTTGGAAATCAGTTTCATTGTTTTTGAATCCATTATAACTTCAGGCGTTACAACGATTCAAAATAAAAGAAAAATTAAGTCTTTTTATAAGACTTTTCTTACAATGAAAAGAAACAGAAAGATTTCCCGAGAACACACGCAGAGATCGTTTATCGGTCTTCTACTTGCGCAGGATCTTTGCATGTGCCAGGGTTTATCCATGAACCACCGAGCGATCAGATCAATCCGGAGTTTTGCTGATTCGCGAAGGAATCAAGAAACCGAAAGAATTATCTCGGCCAGCTTGTTTGGGTAAAAAATTGATGTTTTCATTGCTTTGAATCTATTACAAATTTAGTCGTTATAATAAACTCAAACAAAAAAAGAAAAAGTCGATCTTTTTATAAGATCTCCTTATACAATGAAAATAAAAAAAATACAACTCTTGTCAAACAGCACAACAGTAATTTATCTCCTGTTGTTTTCATGGGAACTTCACGTGTGTCGGGGTTTATCTGTTGACCACCGAACGATCAGATCAATCTGGAGTTTTGTTGATCTGTGAAGGAATCAAGAAACCGAAGCAATTATCTTGGCAACAGTGAGATAACCACTCTTCTCGAGATCGCAGCTAGGTATGATCTCAAGGGAAGGAACCGGGCTGCAGATCTGAAGAACTCTTCTTCTTTATGCCGAAGAATTCACTGAGATCTCCTTCTCCTCTCTGAAATTCATGCTCCTCAGTCTCCAATTCAGACGGGCTTCGCCAAGGCTCGAGAATTCCAGATCTGTGCAAATGAAGGCCCTAGGACTGTATTTATAGGCTTTCGAACCTCCGTTTTCAGATAAGAACCACTGATTCACTCTTATCCTTAGTTGTAACTATTTTATCATGTTCATGGATGATATTAGATCAATTAAAATAAATCCAGGTGGTTAACGGTTGAAAACCACTCAAGAAACAGCAAAAACGACCTTTTGAGGCCTGCGGACACCCGCAGTGTCTCGGCCTTGGTTGAGACACCTCAGGTGTCTTAGCCTCAGCCGAGACACGTGCAGTGTCTCCGCTAAGGTTTGAGGCACTATTTTGCGCGTCCCGTCCGTTTCCGCCGTATCTTCGTCGTCCGAACTCGAAATTGCACGATTCAAAGTGCGACGAAAAGATGACAATGAGATCTACAATCTCCCATCGTTGAATCACATGTGGAGTAGATGGGACATGAGGGGCACTTCGTCTTTTGTAAGCAAATCGTAGCTCCCGATCAGTTTGTATCTTCGTTATTCTGTAGTTTCGTTGCTTCACATAATTTATCGACTTACTTCATGCCCTCATCGACATCAATTAAGCTTTTGTGAATAGGATAGTGATGTTCATCATCTTTTCTCTGCTTTGAGCTGTGTGCAAGAGCCCGTAGGCAATTTTTGATGCCTACAACAGCCAGTTGAGTCCTTGTTTGGATGTGGTTGTAGTCATAGAGTGATGAAAGAGGGCCGCTTTCTTCCCTGACTTTGTGTCTGGTTCTTGAGTTAGAGTTGTTGAGCAATATGCAAGCATATGAAGTCATGAGAGGGTGAGGATCGGTTCCCCCATGGTACTTTTGGTGATCAAGTTAGCTGGTGACTTGAGTGGGGTAAAGGAAGAATTGTGTCCTTGTCATTGTACAATGTGTGCGTTAGAGGATTCAAGATTGTAAACCAACCTTTTTTTAAGGTTGAATAGTGACTGTATTTATACACATGTGTAAGAGGGTAGGTTGGCACTTCGGTCGAGTACAGTAGAACGGTGGTGAAGTGTATTGCTAGCAACTGAGTCAGCTTCCGCTTTACAGGTGTTGGCTGGCGACAGGGGGGGATATCACTTCGGTCTCGATCAAGGAGTGACCGACGATGTGTCAGAGCCCATGTTGTTTGACAAGTAACATGGGCTAACAAGCCCTGAGGTGTGATGATGGCTGATCCATTTGTAGATATGACGTGGATATGTTGTCAGTATGGATAAGATTCATAATAGAAGATACCCTTTAGCTTCACTGAGAAGTAATGTCTCTTCTAGTCGTCCTTGCAAGGTGTGGGGTGACTGGTCGAGTGGACTCTTGGTGAGTCATCTTCAACGAGAGGGTCGACTAGTACCACCTTTCGAGTCGGTATAAAGAAACATCAACTCATTCAATTGGCTTACTCGGACTCTCTACTGGGTTTGGGCCTCCAAATTGATTGGGACCTATATTGAGTTTTTACTAACCCATCGTTTAGCAATGAACCATATTTTATCGAATGGGATCACCATAACAGTTTATCCCTTTCACTTGGAGTCGGCTTGAGCCGAGTCTAGGTGAAATAAGATAGGCTGCAAACTAGGGTGAGACTGCTTAAGATAGGAAGCTAAAGAGCCTCTCCCGACTGACATGGCTGGCTTCATTGTGGACTCCTCTTTAACTACCATAGCCCCGCATTTCTTGGTTGATGTGTTCAGAAATTCGAATCGCTAGATTTTATTCCTGACTAACGGCCAAGATTAAATTTTGGGAATCGAAGCATCATGGAGTTAGCATGAGGCAATCCAATTTTCGAGTGAACTGTTTAAGATTCCAAGCCGAGGAGTAAATAAAGGGATGGCACTTTGATTTTCGAGTGAAGCGTTTGAGATTCCAAGGTAGATCTCATCCATTTATTTCAAGACATCGTGTCCTCTTGGATCAATCCACATGTTTCTTCAAGAAACTATAAATAGATTCGCAGGGGCTAAGGAGATTTCTCTTCTAACTCTTGCTCTGAAAAAATATCTTGCATCTCCTTAAACTTTAAAGCTTAAAATATTTCAATCGCTTCTCAAGCTTCAACCACGGGCCGTAATGATAGGGTTACTCTTCTCCAACCCATTTGTTCGAGGGTCTGCAAGGATAAGCTTGTTTGGTGGAAAATTTGTAATAAAAAGAAAATAATGAAAGAATGGTGTTTGATTTTATTCTCTCTCAATCTCAATTATAATTTGGATTCCCGATTACAAAAGAGAATAGAATTAATCTGAATTCTCCCCTTTGTTTAAGTCTGGGTTCTTCACAGTAACGATGAGATGCCTCCCTCGAATGCTCACGTTGAGTTTGCTTCTCATTGACGATCCGAACGTCTTGTTTCACTGGAACATGGTCTTCTCCTCATGATTTGACGTTGTGGAGAACTTGTATGGAAAGTTTGAAACTCTGAACGAGTTGATAACTCAGAGAGAGTTTAAACTCTTGTAAAAGAGTTATTTGATCTTAACCGTAATTGGTTACACAGGCCAAGGATGAAGAAAGCTCTAAGAATATGTTGTCGAGAAGATGATCTGAAGGAGCTGATCTCTAGATCTCCAAAATTCTCAAATATCAAAAGATCTCCCTCCCCTCACCTTAGATCCAAAAAGCCGATCTCAACTAAGTTGATCTTTTAGCTATTTATAGGCAATTAGGGGGTGTAACCGCCCATAAAATTGCACCTTTGTGGGGCAAATGGGATGTAACCGCCCCTTAAATCACTCCTGAGTGGAGTTGTAATCCCCTCAGATCGTGGGAAACGGTTTTAAAACCGTTCAGCTCGTGTTTGAATGAGTCAAACACAAAATCCGCGTTCTGTCATGAATTCTGCGTTTAGACGCAGCGTCTGGAAGCTCGAACGCAGTGTCTGAAAGCTCATTTGCAGCGATTTGGAAGCTGCGTTTGCAGCGATTTGGAAGCTGCGTTAGCAGCGTCTGGAAGCTGCAATTGCAGCGATTTGAAAACTCCGTTGGTAGCGTCTGAAAGCAGCGTTTGTAACGAACATAAGCTGCGTTGGCAGCTGGATCTGAACTGCTTTTGCAGTGTTTGGAGCTGAATGTGAGCTGCGTTTGTTCTGCGTCAGTGGTCGAGCTTGAGTTGCGTCAACGGCTAAAATGCTGCGTCTTGATGCTAAAACGCGGAGAGGATTTCCGCATCTTGGTTTGAAGAGACCATCGATTTGTAGTCTCTTTCTGTCAGAGCGTTGCAAAGATCATCATTTTGTAATCTTTGCTTTAACTCTTTGATATGTGAGAGTTGTCAGATTATAACTCCTGATGTTGATTGTGAAGGCTGTTAATTAGAGCTTTTATCAGTTATTGTGAAGGTCGTCAGATTATAACCTTCATCGATCTATGTGAAAGTCTTCAAATTGCAGCCTTCTAGAAGTCATCGAATTATAACTTCCATCATCGGGGTTTGATGGGGATCAGCTATCCGTAGTGATTTTTATACGACCTACAAAGCTTGTGCACCTTTATGAGATCTGTGATATCCCTAAGACTTTCACACTGGCAGCACGAGAAAGGAGCGATCCAATATACAGTCATGGCAATGATCAGGTGCCATTGTATCTTGGCCATTTAGAGCACGGTCTGTAGCTGCCCCTTCACCCTTTCATTAGGGAGGTGTATGCTGTTAGATATAGATACCTTGCAAGCAATAATTGTATATTGTAACAGGACCTATATGAATATAACATCCTTGTTCAAAATGATAGTATGCTATTTTGGTCAGTATTTTTCTGATATTTTTAAAATACAGATAAAGTCCTTAGAATGATACTAGACTATCAGAATTTTGATAGTGATCGTAATGAAGAAGAGATCTGATTAGTTGCTAACGTATATTCTAAGATGTTCCTAGTTGATAAAGTGTTGAGAAAGGACATCATCACTTTGGTAAAGACTAGTTTATACTCTATTTGTCCTTTAGAAGGATGATGACCCATCTCTTAGATCATTGATGCTAAGACACCAAGATATAGTATACATGTGACTCATTAGTGAATGAGTTGACTGAACGACTCACTGAGAACATCTAGTTGATAATTATACTTAACTGTCAAATAAAAGTTCTTAAGTGATATAGTATAAAGTAGTCTCTTGACCTGAGGCATGAGTGCAATATCTTACATGTTAGTATAGGTGAACTTAGACTTTTACCTAACCATAGTTCTCATTGATTTGTGCACAACGGTTCTTGTTTGGTGCATTCTGAGACATAAGTAGATATTGAGATGCCAAGATGTGGTTCGTCTCTCCTAGTATAGGGGGTTGATGTCATAAGATTGTTTGTTATAACTATAGCATGGAAATCCTTAGCCAACGTAAATAAGATAAGTTGAGTGTCAGTTTGATTAAGGTTATAACTTTAATATCAACAAACACTAATCAAGCTATTAGGGTTTGACAGTTTACCATACCCTAGGCTCGATAGTTTGACATTGTTTGACGAAAAGACTGGATTGTACAATGTTATCACTGAGTGGTCTGATAAAATTATGTAAGCATCTTTCAGATATTTACCACAACTTATACCCACTAGTCTTCATGTGTAGCTAACACCTCTGTTGTACTTATGGATATGATCCACTGTCGAGTCTTAAGTTGGTCCCTAGAGTCAGACCAAGTGCGTACTTGAATCCTATGAAATACAATTTATAGAGTTAAATGCGTATGATTGATACGAATATATGATTTTCACTGGATACACATAAACAGTTATATGTATTGGTAAAATCAAAATGCTATGTGCTTAAGAAATGAATTCCCATATTTTTCCCATAAAGTTAACTTTTAGTCAACTGGTTGACTTTTTTGTCAACAGTTGACTTTTGGTCAACTCATTGATTTTTTGGTTATATGATGACTTATTAGTTAATGATTACGAAATACCGTATTTATGAAATACCGTATTGACGTGGTATTTTTACTTATGAAATGTACACTTCATTATACCTTGATTAATGAGTCATGAGATGAGTCATTAAGGTGGTATGCTTTGGGAATATGGTTTTAGCACATAGTTTTGATTCTTCATGACTCTTTGCATGACTCATGAGATGAGTCATTGCATGACTCATGAAAGAAATCATTACATTTAGATGACTCATAGCATGACTCATGAGATGAGTCATGACATATCTCACTCTATATATAACTTCTCTCTCTTATGGAAAGGTTAATGAAAAATTGGTTAAGTGGTTTTTTCCATAAGAGAATAAAGAAGAGAGATCTATCTCTTACTAAACTCTAGCAATATTTGAGTAAGAGAAAGTAGTAGGATTTTAAAGTATCCCGGGGTAAATATCTTGTCTTGTGTCTCAAGAAGACTCCGATTTTATCAAGCTCACTTGAAGACTTGGAGATCCACTACGAGAAGATTTATTACTACAAGGAGCAAGAGTTAGGGGTTGTTCGATCTTCCATCGAATCACACTTCGAAAGTATGACTTTCTAACTCTTGTATGCTCTCTTTAATATAGGGATCATGTTAGATTTAATTAGGATGGTCCTATTTTGTATTTCATGCTCTCTACATGCTTAGTATTATTATACATACAGTCTTCCACTACGTATAGCATGTAGATTTAGCATGAGATTTCTAACACATGCCGACCTAAGGGTTTCCCCTACTCAGTTCTCCCCAGGTGCAGTGGGGATTTTGGTGGCTTTCATAGTCATTTACCACCGTGTTGGGATCTGACCAAGCATGAGGCTACTTGGTCATCTGATTAGCATTGGGTTGATCAAAAAGGACCCGCACTATTTTTACCACTATAGTGGTGGTTTCCAGCTCGTCTCTGATACTTTGGAGTCAGGCAAGGACTAGAGAGATGTTGTTTTCATTAAAAGTTGATTTTTCCATTGTCATCAAACATGTTACACCATTTATCGATTACAAGTTCAAGTTGATCTTTTTATAAGATCTTGCACAATGAAAAGGTAAAAATTACAACTTTATCCAACAAAACACAGCAGTACTTTATCTCATGTTGCTTTGCGTGGGATCTTTACTTGTGCCGGGGACGCGTTAGTCCGTGGACCGTTGCGGATCAGATCCGGTTGACAAGTTTAATTATACTCTTATTCACAAAGGAAACAATTGCAGTAGCAACAATCATGACCAAGCGTGATTGTGGCTCTTCTCGAGATCAAAACAAAGTTTGATCCGGAGGAAAGAGGGGGAGAGAATCTCAAATCTTTTGAAGGCTTTTTCTTTATGTAAAAGTGTACCAAGATCTGTCAATTCTCCTCTGACATTCGTGGTTTACTACTCAATTCGACTGAACCTCATCCTCAGATTTCTGATCCTCTCAAATGAAGACCCTGGGCTTCTATTTATAGGCTTTTTTCACCATGTTTTCTGACAAGATCAAGTGTTTTGACGTTATCTGCAATCAATAACCACCCAGGCGCACTTAAGGATAGCTTCAGAACAGCTGGGGAGGCTCTGGGACGAAAGAATTCTAACAAAACATCGAAATCTGCGTTTTGGGAAGTTTTGGGAAGTTTTGGGAGGTCAAAACAGTCGTGGTAGCTCACATGGGTGCGAGTCTCCATTTGGTGGCTCGCATGTGTGCGAGTCACCATTTGGTGGCTCGCATGGGTACGAGCCATCATTTGGTGGCTCGCACTCACGCAAGCCTCCTGGCCTTTTGTTGTGTCTTTTTTACCCTTTTGGCTATCTGTATCTCCTTCGTTTCTCTTGTTTTGCCCTTTACGTGCGTTTCGTCACTTTGTTGACTTGTGCGCTTTCATCGATTCACTTCATGCATTTATCAATGTTGGAGAATCTTCCTTAACTCGGATAATGACATTCATCGTCTTCTCTCTGTCTCGAACTGTGTTCGAGGACCTATAGGTAGTTTTTAACGCCTACAGATATCCCCTCCAAAGTGTTTCGGTCTCGCTTTTTTTATAGAAGAGCCTGAAATGCTTTAGATGTGATATGCCCAACCTTCAATCGGTGTGACAGGACCTATAATTGCCTTCAGCTCTTGACTTCTTCAGTCTTTAGTCTACTCAGTATTTTGTTGAATAGATAAAGTTCTTTCGGTGCTGCGTTTATCATCTGACCACTGTTAAAGTCTTAAACTGAAATTGGTGTGTAAATTTCTAAACTCAGCTCGTGCTATTGAGTTGACTTTGAAATGATCATCTTTGTCAGGAATTCATATCTGAATGTGATTGAACTCCTCGGAATCATCCTTTAATCTAGGATTTTCCTTAGCCTTATTTTGGAAAGGCTATTGACGTGTTGACTGGCGTAAACACAGTTTATACTCATACGTTAACTGGAGTCTACACAGTTTAAGCTTTTAAGGCGCTAGAGCGAGGAGGACCAGTTTATACTCGTATACTCCTTGGAGTTTTGGGAGTTAGTTTAACCTCATATACCTGTTGGAGGTTGCCGGGTTATCCTTAAGAATATTTTGAGTGATATTCTCTAGGAACTTCCCGATAATAGTAGGAAATAGTTTAGACTCATATACCTATTGGAGTACGAATATGGGTGCCGAATATGTCAAAAAATGCTCGAAAACATGTCAAAATACTCGTAAATTGGCCAAACAGCTCACCACACGTGCGAGCCAGCAAGTGGCTCGCACGTGTGCAAGCCAGTAAATAGTGGCTCGTACGTGTGCGAGCTAACGAACCGTGGCTCGCACGCGTGCGAGCCAACAAAAGAGTTTTGGGTTGATTTCCTGCTTTGGTTCGGTTCGACCTGGCTTGGTTCGGGCGGTTCAAACTGGGTTTGGTTAGGTTCAGGTTTCTTTTAAAAACCCAACTTCTTCATCTTCTTCTTTTCTTCTTTTTCTCTTTGTCGTTTCAAATCTTTTCTCCGAGCCACTTCCTCAAGAACCCATTTCATAGATTTTCCAAGTCCTCTTTGTTCTTTGTCTCTTTGGATCTCGTCTTCGAATTCCCTTCATCTTGGCGAGTTTGATCTTGAGGGCTGGAGTTTTGGTTTAAGTCTTCAGCTCGAGGCTTGTTGTGAATGTGGCTTGCAGCATTCCATTCATGTAGGGTTAGTTTCGTTTATATTTCGGTTTCAGTGAAGGGATAAAACCCTAGACTGTATTTGGGGAAATCTTGAACCAAGAGTTGTTCTTGGTTATATGAGAGGATTTGAATGAATCTAACTTTGAAAGGAATCCAGGGTGTTTCTTGAATTTGATTTTGGGATGGATTGAACTTGCATGTAAACTTGGTCGAAACTCAAGTTTGCATGAATTTCGTTTGTGAACTGTGACTCGATGTTATGAATTTTCAGCTCATGAGGAGAAAGGGTCGTAGTTTTCATCCTTGGTTGGGGACATTGTTGAGGTCCTCGACTTTTGCCCATGATCCCGTATATAGCCCTCGAGCTTTTGGTTTGAATGCTTTGTATTTCGATCAAATCGTCACCCTTGAATTGTTTGAACTTAATCTGGGAATTGTGATCATTAATCTTAATGTGGACATAGCCAATACCCTTCCCTTGCTTGTTGTTGAAATCAGAATTTAGGCGCTTAGCTTCAACTGTAGATAAGAATTAATCCCCTTAGCTTATTTTGAATGCTTAATATGGCCGAAACTCTTGCTTTGGGGGTTTTGGCGTCGTGCACTTGGTTGTGACTGAAATTTCCTGGGTCTTGATTTTCATCATGAACAGTTAAGTAATTTGAATCCGGAACCTTGCATGATAACTACCATATCGGGTTTTTAGTGCACATGATAGCATGATTTGTAGGCACGTTGTGCTTTATTGTTGGCCATGTAGATGACTTCGGTTGGAATTCTGAGCTATTTGGCTTGATATGTTGCCCGATCATTTTGTATTCACTTATCGATAAAACTGAATCATTGATTTTCTTTGTAGATTAGTCATGTTGCCAAAGAGGTCACGTGTCCGGAGGGGTCGTTCGGCGACTCAGTCACCCAAGCCAATGCCTTTTACTTGCACAGGTAAATTTTCATAGCCTCTTTTATTCATGAACTCGATATTAATATATCATACTGCTTATCACATCCC
This sequence comes from Asparagus kiusianus, assembly GCA_022839385.1. NCBI lineage: Eukaryota > Viridiplantae > Streptophyta > Magnoliopsida > Asparagales > Asparagaceae > Asparagus > Asparagus kiusianus. Next base: position 72,411 of record BQKN01059246.1, on the reverse strand, counting down.
CGCTTTGTTCTCCTTGGTGAGGCAATTGGGAAGAGCCGCCACTCTCTTTGTGGGAGTGGACACTTCACAAGACGTGTTTTGCTTGGTCGAAACACGTTTTAAGGCATATAGGGCGATCTCATGTTGTGTTGTGTTACGCGGGTTAGGGTATATCATCGCGTCGTTCGCGTGGTAATATGCATTGTCATCTACGTGTGTGATATGACTGAGATCATCCCACCATTTATGAGGTTGTGACTCTGTCTCACAGCTCGTGAGATGAGTTCAACGCTTATACTACCTTGATATAGGTATTTATGATTGTATCTAATAATCACATATTATTTACCTCAGTTGAGTTTCCCTCGAAGGCGTTTAATGTTCATGCGGTGGAAGGTCGTTGTAGTGAAGCTTATGCCTCTACTGATGAGCTAATTTCTGTACCAGCGGCTCCCAATTTGCTCCGGGTGCACCGGAATAGCTCCCGCTGCTACTAGGAAGGGAGAGCACCGCACTTTAAGGAAACTTATCACGAATGTACCCTTAGTGAAGGACCCAAACTCTACACATCCAATGAGGAAGCCGAACTATTTATTTGGCGACTCTGTAGAAGATCCAGCTGCTGCATCAATCAAAGCCGAATAGTGGTTGCATCATGATGACGGCGGCCATCTATACCTCCCTCTGATTCCTCGTCACCATTCGCTTACCGAGCTACGGTGCTAGGCCATCCCATGCAAAATGTCATAGGGGTTAACAGAGGAGCACGACCATGTTCATTGCGGCTATATCATCCATGGGGTGACTCCCGAATCAAGTGATCGGAATCGGATAACAGGGCTACATCCAGGGGTCCTGGGATTGAGTGACCCACCCAGAGGCGAAGTCTTTACTATTGCCAACACTGTGAAGAATCGGCTCGCGAGTTTGGGTCGAGAGATGCCAGCAATTGGTCACCGATGTTATGGTTGGGTGCATTCTTCGGATAAGCTTTGTTGGGCTTGTTTGAGCAATTATATCTTGGACCGATTTGAAGCGGAGTTAAAGGCCAGTGGTTTGCATGAGGCTATCCGCGCTACCACTTATGGGCTAACAATCAACGTTCCTCACTTCCTAGCATTGTTGGAGCTTTACAACCCAGACACCAACACATTTTTAACCAAGTATGGTAAGCTGGGGTTGGCGCTACATGAGATGCACAAGGTTTCCGGTCTTCCAATGGGTAACATGATTTATCAAGAATACTTTCCTGCCAATCGAGAGCTGCAACAGTTGAAGTTGCAGACGCCCAACCGTTACAACACTTTTTGGGATCTCACCTACCACTATTATATAGCCTTGGTAGGTCCTGATCCGTTAGAAGTCGCGACCGTAAGTCTGAAGAGGTTTGCGGATTATTTGTTCAGGAATTTAGACAGCAGCTCGGGCGAGGTGATATACAAGTTGACCCGTTGACCCCTTCAGAAGTTAATGAGCTGATTCAAAAGTCTAACACCTAGTCCTACACTACAGCCGGTGTTGAAGGTGACTTTTCCAAACATTTTTTGGCAAGCGATGAAATTGATTCAGCCCATGACGTTGCTTGCTGGCTACCTTGCTAATTAGTTAAAGAAGTGTGTGGTGCCGTATCAATCTACTGATGCGCTACCTTTGGAAGTTCTATTTCCCGCGGTTTTGCTTGCTCATCAAAAAAATTGTCTCTTCTTTTGGCGATGACCACTGCTATTCACAGAGGGCTTCGTCAGATTGTGAGTGTGTTTACTCAAGGGGAGGGTAAGCCATCAGCTCAAATCCCTCTCACAAAGGTCGAACTCTGTTACACCTATTTGATGGCTTGGTTTGTCCTCCACCGTTCAGATATGGTGTCGGCCCTAATTTCTGCAGATCTGTAGGCAATAAAAATTGCCTTTATCCCTAGCAGAGGCACAAACGCAGATATCTGCCAAACCGTAAGGAAATTGGCGAAACAGAGGAAGCGAACCGAAGCCTTTGGCTAGGTTTGGATTGCTCCGTCTCGTCGAGATAGGTGATTTTCATATATAATTCGTCCAATTCTGACTTACGGTTTGAAAGTTACGGCCTATTCTTCGATCCATGCTCAGGAGCTCGCCTAACGACTTGAAGCTCGCCTGCAGACCCAGGTCCGCTTGCAGTCCCCAGCTCGCCTAAAGGCTAGAGCTCGCCTAATAGCTTGAAGCTCGCCTGTATAACTTCGCCTACACCTGCAAACCCGCCTGTAGACCCAAGTCTGCCTACAGTCCCGAGCTCGCTTGCAGACCCAAGTCTGCCTGCTCGCCTAAAGTCCCAGCTTGCTTGCAGCTCGAATCTCACCTGCAGGCTTGAGCTCGCCTGCAGGGGTCGTCAGCTCGCCTATAGGGTCGCCAGCTCGCCTACAGGACTGCCAACTCGCCTACAGGTTTTCCAGCCCGCCTGCAGGGTCGCCAGCCCGCCTGTAGACTTGAGCTCGCCTGCAGGGGTCGCCAGCTCACCTGCATGACTGCCAGCTCGCCTACAGGGTTTCTAGCCCGTTGCAGGGTTGCCAGCCCGCCTGTAGACTTGAGCTCGCCTGCAGGGGTCGCCAGCTCGCCTACAGGACTGCCAGCTCGCCTACAGGGTTTCCAACCCACCTGCAGGGTTTCCAACCCTCCTATAGGGTCGCCTGCACGCTCCAGTCTGCCTACTGCAGAATCAAGTACCCACTTGGTTGTGAAAGCCATCACATCCCACGCTTCAAAAGGAGAAAGCATGGCGTTCCTCACCTAAGTACTAAGTACAGCCAGGGATAGCTACAAGAATAGGGCGGCTGGCTCCCTCACCTCTATTAGTGGTCAAAACCCACGAATCAAGGGATGGCCCATGCCATCCCTTGCCTATTAAAACCCATATTCAGCCAGTACGAAGGGGGGGATTGGTTGCTGCTTACTCGGCTGGCTAATCTTCTAAAGGTTGAACCTAGTCTTTTGCTAAAGGCTCCCTCATTTGAAGAGACTCGTCGGAACTCTCCGACTTAAGACTCTCGGGTAGACTCGAACCCACTTACATCGGACCTTCTACTAAGAACTGAAGCTCCAACAACAACTTCAATCGGATCGTCCAAGGGAAGCAAACTCAGTGCGAGAACCGAGGGAGGAGTCCAATCGCTACCGAAGACCCCACGTTAAACAAAGAGGGCATTCCCTCCACTTCTGTTGTAGACATTTGATTATTAGTTTGTAATAAAATATTCTTATCAATACAAACGAAATCCCTGCTTTTTAGGAGATCAAAAATTTACACCTACAAGATCCATCCGTTCCTTTTCTTCGATTAATAGAAAGTTACAAATGGAAAGGACGAGGGTTCACGGAGATTAAGAGGCAGCTTCAGAATCAGAAGTGCTGGGTCTTCCCTACTTGCTTCTCACAATTTTTTGGTCAGTATTGCGACTCACTGATTGATGTGGAGATGCCGGGTATGAGTCAGACTTCACTTGATTCCGGTGCTTCGATTGGTTGATCAATATCTGGCCTGGCTACGTGATCTTCCGGGTGCAGAAACACTACTATATAGAGCCGTACTTGTCGTGTCGGTTTGCACACCAGTTCGGGTACGATCAAATTTATATCGGGAATCCAAATCGACAGCTCCGGACTCATGATGGCTTGATAGATGGGGCTCGAGCATGGTTGTGGAGTATAACCGGCTACACTGGCACAAAATTCAACCTCCCCAGTGTTGAACACAAACTAGAGCTGTCCTTCTTACAATGTAGGTGGCTTTTGGTAGCAAATGAGTTTGTGCCCATATGACTGATCATAGAGTTAGCGGCCGAAGAAGCTGCTTGGATCGCTACTCGGATGGTGCATGAGGCCGAGTTCCAAAAGATAAGGGGAAAAGAACGTGCGGGTCCTTCTAGCCAGGAGAAGCAGAAAGAAGGTATCTTTTCTTTTGGTGACGAAGTCCCGAAAACTGATATTACGGGTGGACGAGATATTAAAGCCGGAAGTGACAACGAGGAGCTAGAAACAGGTCTGTTGGATCCTCTCTCCTTAGAATTATTTGAGTTAGCTGCAAGGAAGCCGAGGATGCGAGTTTTATTCACTTATCCTAACAAGATGTTGGTTGAAATATCAGGTGTAGCTTCCAAGGAGGAGGGAGAAGACGAAGGGCCTCGTCTCATACATCAGACGAGATCTCAGCCTACAACTCAAGTCGCTTTGGGGCTAGAGTCGCATTCTAAATTTTCTCATGAACGAGTCCTCGACCCAGAGGAGGCTCGCCCTGCTAAACGCAAAAAGCTAGCTTACAAGTGACGTGGTGTACCCACGGTTTCTAAAACGGGGCCAACCACTGACATGTCTATTAGTGGAGAAGGTAATGTTTCAACTCTTCGTGATCTTTTGACTTTTCCACTTATTAATTCATAGACTTAGACATTACTGTATCTTAGGAGATCGTGAAGGAGGTGAAGAGGCATATAATCCTCTTTCTCCCAGCTTTGATGATTTTGAAAGATCTGACTTCTGGTGACAAATGGGTGAGACCATGGCTGCGGAGCCTGCAGATGTTGAAGTAGGCATAAATATTAAAGCTGTTGTAGACTCTGGTGTTGGACCCAATACGACTGAGAGGGTTGAAGATACAAGTACATCTAACACCAGTGATCGTGTCTCCGCTAATCGTTTCTATGCTTATTGCACTCTTAGAAAAATTACAAGAAGCGGCCCTGAGTACTAAGGCTGCGGAACCTGGTGCAGCTGCTGAAGGTGAATTTGACTTCCACTTATCATAAATTCTTGACTTTTCCTCTTTTTGTCTTAACACTTGGATTTTCTACAGGTGTTTCAATGGAGGATCTGGGCGAAGAAGGAACTTTCCGTGACGCAGCCCTCAGAGCGACGGGTGTACCTTCACCTGATCCGACATTTGCCCCTCTAGACTTTGACGACAGGTTATTTGAGGATATGCTGTCTGAACAAGCCCAGCGTGAGGCTGCCGAACCGATGAGCACAGCTGATTCGCCTACCGGTATGATTTTTTTATTCCCATGTCACACATTCATTTGTCCATTTTCATTTAACCATAGGAGAGTTCCAATCGTAGGACAAGTCGTTCAGACTGATACAACTATTCTTATTGGAAAGTCTGATAAACCTGAGGGTCTTGATTTCTTACTGTTGGCAGGGATTGTTATCGAGGCTTGGTCATCGGCTTCCGAGACGCAACTTCTGATTCCTTCGGACACGCCTGCTATAGCAGTTGCTACAACTATTAGTGGGAGCTTAACTAAACAAGCTGTGAGACCAATCGAAGAAGTTGGTACTTCAACGGCTGCTACACCCATAGTGGTTCCTGTGACTTATGAGGTCGGGCGAACGGAACCGGGTGTGGTGCATTCAACTGAAGAAAGCTCCACAGGCATTGGTAAGTTTCACCCTATTTTTTAACTTAGAACTATTTCATGTTCCTGGAATATTCACCCCTTTTTCTTTTTATAGGATTATCGCCTCAACTCTGGGATGCGGTTAAGGCTTTATTGTCGGATGATAATCCAGAGAAGCTCATCCTCTGTTTGGAAGTCAGCCACTTCTTCAATTTTGCGGGGTCGTTGATTGACAAACTTCTATAGAAGGGGCTCTCTTTCAATCAATTCCGACCATTCCTCGAGCACAAGATAGCCTCGGTAAGGGATGCTGGCTCGCCAAGTATTGCAGATGCCTTGACCGAAGACCTGAAGCGGTTAGAGCATGAGTTTGAAAGGCTGCAAGAGCTCCATCTCGTTGGTGCTCCTGTTTATGTTGCTGCTCAGATGGAGACCCACTTACAATCATAGCATGAAGCTCGAGCATCAGCCGAACTTGGGATTCAGGCACAAAGAGAGCGGGTCAACCGAATGAAGGAGGTTCTCTCTGAAAGATTCGGCAACTTACGCAAGCTTGATTCTTCCTTAGCTTCTGCCGACGCAAAGATAACAGAACTTAAGCAAAAGCTTGCAGAGACGGAGGGGCGAAGGGCTATTTTAGAGGTGGCCAAGGCCAGGGAGGAACATGACAAGCTTGTGATATCGAGCAAAGTGGCGCTCTCCGAAGAGAAGTTAGCCAAAATGGAGGAGGAAGCTACAAGGACATTATCTGCCTCTGAAGAATCTTTCAAGGCAGAACTGCAGCGTGAGCTTGAACGGACTTATGTCGAAGAATTGTCCAGATTAGAGCAACAAATCCTTAGTTATAAGCTTGATGTAGAGTGACTGCCACTATTGTATCTGAACACTTGATTTCATCAATGATATATATATATTTTCTGTTCAGCACACTTTCATTCTAATAATGATTTTTCATTCTGTTTAGAATAAATAACCATAATACTTTAGGATTTTTTCAAATCCTCAGCCATCAACGGATTTGATGAGCCTTTACCGACTGCCGTTTGAGTCGGGCTAGCATGTGAATTGTTTAAGTCCGTTTCACATATAATGTTGCGCTAACGGAATAAACTCGTTTAGACTTAGTGTTATGAGTTTGATTATGTATCCTTGATCATTTTTTATTAGAACGGACCACCCGGTAACATGTGTTAGATACAGACTTTAGGATTTTTAGCAAACCCTCAGCCATCAACGGGTTTGATGAGCATTTACCGACTACCATTTGAGTCGAGATAGCATGTGAATTGTCTAAGTCCGTTTTACATATAACGTTATGCTAAAAGAGTTAACCCTTTTAGTGCTATGATATTGAATACGTAGACTTCGTCTTTCTTGCAGGAATAGACTACCCGGCAATGCGTTTTAGGCGCTGACTTATCCCTTCTTAGGATTCGGGATAGAAACCCCCAGACTTGGATTATGGTGTCTTTTTCAATCAGTGAAAGACTAAACCGGTAACGCGTACTAGGTATTGACTTATCCCTTCTTAGGATTCGAGATAAAATTCCCCACGTGAATAAGACACGGATTATGGTGTTATTAATAACAACCTGCCACAATGTCGAATATGTGGGCTTTTATCCTTTTACGGCAAAAGACTAACCGGCAACGTATGTTAGGCGTTGATTTATTCCTACTTAGGATTCAAGATAAAATTCCCCACGCGTGTAAGGTACGGATTATGATGTTATTAATAACAACCTGCCACAATGTCGAATATGTGAGCTTTTGTTATTTTTACAGCAAAAGACTAACCGGCAACGCATGTTAGGCATTGACGTATCCCTACTTAGTATTCGGGATAAAATTCCATGCGCGTGTAAGGCACCGATTATGGTATTATTAATAACAACGTGCCACAATGTCGAATATGTAGTCTTTTGTCCTTTTTACGACAAAAGACTAGCCGGCAACGCGTGTTAGGCGTTGACTTATCCCTACTTAGGATTCGGGATAAAATTCCCCGCGCATGTAAGACACGAATTATGATGTTATTAATAACCTATCATAATGTCGAATATGTGGGATTTTGTCTTTTTTACGGCAAAAGACTAACCAGCAACGCATGTTAGGTGTTGACTTATCCCTATTTAGGATTCGGGATAAAATTCCCCACGTGTGTAAGACACGGATTATAGTGTTGGAATATGGTGTCTTCTCTTAGGGTAAAACGAACCTAACACCGGAGAGGAAAAATTTTATATTCTATCTTCGGGCCTTCTTTTGGGGCAGAAGTAGACCTAATACCGGGGAGGAAGAATTTTATATTCTATCTCCGGTTGCAAAAGAAACTCAAAGTAGGATCTCTACTTTGAGAATCTGTGAGGTGAAACTAAGAGTGGGATCTCCACTCCGAGAATCGAAAAGATTCAGATAACCCTAACTTTTATAGGATTGGTTACCTGACCTGAAGATGAGTTTTTTTTTTGTTTATCAAGATGAAATTACGACTTCAGCCCTAACTTTTATAGGATTGACAGAAGAGAGAAGGATGGGAGATTTTCGTTTATCGAACAGAGATCCTGATTTTGGCCATAACCGTTTGGCGGTTTTGACCGAGAGAGGGTATTGAGACAACCCTACCTTTTATAGGTTTGGTCGTTCAATTGGAGTGGAGGCCTTTCATTTATCAAAAGGGGATTCCGATTTGAAACTGGGCCTCTCATTCATTGAAGAAATCGAGAGGAGATTTAGGTTGTGGCCGTAACTGTAGGAAGGTTTGACCGAGGGGGTTGTGGTAGAGTACTATGAATTGTCAAGCACTCCATAGTCCTATTGTAGGAATTTTGTGAGGGATGATTAACCGAATGAGGTCGTCAAATCTCATCTCAATGAAAGAGTGCCCAGAAAATTACAACAGTGGTTCTGATTACTTTGGAAATGATTAAGTAACCACATTGGGAGGATCTTAACCATTCTTATTTATGATTAAGGATGAATTGTTTAGAAGACGGGTGTTCATCTTGAATAATCCATTAATCTCAGGTTATCCTTAAGAATACCTTGTACGGTATTCTCCAGGAACTTCCCGTTTAGTATGTTATCCTGAGCGTACTAAGGATAGTACTTTTTTAGGAATTTTCCATTTATTGACATCATGATCTTGTTACCGTCTTGGGTGACTAAACAGTAGCACATTGGAGTAGACCGTCTCTATCACAAATGGTCCTTCCCATTTGGTTTGAAACTTGCCTTTCTTCTTGGAGTTAAGTATCATTGGCCGCCGGACAGCGAGAATCAAGTCTCCTTCCTTGAAGCTTCGTTGCTTGACTTTTTTGTCAAAAGCACGAGAAATTCTGGCTTGGTAAAACTCGATTTGCTGCTGAGATTCCAAGCACCTCTCATCCAACATCTCAAGTTCTTCAAGACGTTTCTTATGTTTTTCCTCTGTCGTCATCCCTGTTGTGAGAGCAATACGAAGGGATGGAATTTGAATTTCCAAGAGAAGAACAGCCTCGCATCCATATACTAAAGAATATGGGATCGCTCCGATAGGCGTGCGAACTGTAGTACGATAGGTCCAAAGGGTTTCATCAAGTTTGTCATCCCAATCTCGCTTGTTGGTTCTCATGAGTTTTGATAAAATCTTTATGATTGTCTGGTTGAACGCCTCATCCAATCCATTTGTCGTGGGATTATAAGCTGTCGACGAGACATCTTCAATTCTGAACTTCCTGTAAAATTTGATGAAGGTATTACTCACAAATTGAGGGTCGTTGTCATGCACAATTCATCCTACTTTAAGAAGTAATCGGTGATTGCCAAAAGGAAACGGTCACCTTTGACTGACGGCAGGAAAATAAGACCAACGATATCCATTCATCATGTCTTGAATGGCCACGAAGTAGCTGACGGGTATAGGTGCTCCGGGGGTTAGTGCATGTAACTTGCGTGTATTTGACATGAGTGACACCGCTATGCATAGTCAACCGCATCCTTGACCATGGTTGGCTAATAGTATCCCATTCTTCTGAGACGATCATAGAGCCCTGGGACCGGGTTGATGTGCACCACAAGTTCTGTCGTGAGCTTCTTTGAGAGCCTCTTCTGCCTCTTTGGTTGAGAGGCATCGAAGTAGTAACCCATCGTATGCATGACAATATAACGTCTGAGTCGTTGAGTTGTAATAGAACATCGGTGCCCTTTGTTGAACCGAGTCTCTTTCTTTTATGTCTGGCGGCAAAATTTCATGCACGTCATAGTCAATAATGGGGAATCGCCAATCTTGAGGTTCGAGTTCAATTTTGGCCGTGTGCGTTTCTTTGATATCCAAAGCGCATTCTGGTACAAAAAGTTGATGAGTTCTGATAGCGACCCATTGTTCTGTGTCGGGAGGCTACGCCAAAGATACTGCTAATGTTGCCAGCGCATCCGTATATGCGTTTTGGAGTTGCGGAATGTATTCGATGAAGAATTCTTCGAATGAACTTGCCATCTCAGTGGCCACCTTGTGGTACGGTATCAAGTCTTGATTCCTGACTTTGTCTCACCTTGAATTTGGTTAACTATTAGTTGAGAATCACAAAAAGCTTCAAGATATTTAACCCCCAGCTTTTTGACAAAATTGAGCCCAATAAGTAGCGCATTGTATTCGGCTACGTTGTTGGAGCATTTTCTTATCAACGAGTAGGCTCGGGGCATCACATTCTTCTCCGGGGAAACTAGGACGACTCCGACTCATATGGAGATTCTAGAATTACCGGGAGCGCTTGCCGTATTGGTCGGTCGGGAAGCGCCATCGAAGTATAATTGCCATACATGTTGATGAGAAGTAATGTTGACTTTGTGAGTTTCATCTAGCAAATCTTCATACAATTTGGCTACATTCGTCGTAGGGTTAGCTGCCAAAAGACCATAAATCGTATGTCCCTTGACCGACTTCTGTTGTTTGAAGTGCAGATCGTATTAGGACAGGAGTAGGGCCCATTTTGCCAATCTCCAATTCATAGAGGCCGGTTGCATCATGAATATCCGGATTGGGTTAACGTTGGAAATGACGTAGATCGTCTGTCCAATGAGATAGTGCCGGATCTTTTGGATGGCGAACACCAAAGCGAGACATTCTTTCTCAATCATTGGATACCGAGATTCAACACCTACCAAAGTTTGACTTAAGTAATAGATGGCCTATTCGTGACCGTTGTGTAGGCGTCTAAAATTGCCTATGAGAGACCGCACGAAACTCGAAGCAATGAATCAGCGAGTCAAGAAGACCCACCTAAGCAGCTCGTGCGCGCCGGTCAACGCGCGTACGTCAAATCATCTCGTGCGCGTCGGTCAACGCGCGTACGTCAAATCATCTCGTGCACGTCGGTCAGCGCGCGCACGACAAATTATCTCGTGCGTGTTGGTCAAACGCGTACACGTCAACCAGCTCGTGCGCGTCGGTCAACGCACGCACGCCAATCAGTCCGTGCGCATCGATCAAACATGCGTATATTAACCAACGCGCGTTCGACAGTCGGTCTCGCGGCGAAGCATACAAGTCAACAAATCGGCCAAACACGCGAAAAGAACAAGTCTCGGAAGAAAAAGAATAGAAAAAAGGTAAAGTCGGCAAGACCGCGCGAGCGCAGGACGGAACGAACCGACCCGCGCAAGCGCGGGTCGGATCAGTCCGACCCGCACAAGCGCGGGTCGGTTCAATCCGACCCGCCATTGTGCGGGTCGGATCAGTCCGACCCGCGATTGTGCGGGTCGGATCAGTCCGACCCGCACAAGCACGGGTCGGATTGAACCGACCTGCGCAAGCGCGGGTCGGATTAGTCCGACCCGCGCCACGCAGTCCCGATCCCGAAACGCATTTTGACAGTTTTGATGCTGTTTTCACAGGATTTATCTGTTCCAGGGGTTTGTAACTAACTTGAAACCATCTCCAAACGTGGTTAGGCTGTTGTTAACTAAAGATAGAGCCAAATCACTTGTTCTCATCCAAAATAACCGCATCCGAGGCCTATAAATATGAGCCAAAGGCCTCCATTTTCGGGGGCTGGAATTTTACCAAGAGGACGAGGTGCTGCTGGATTGGAGAGTCAAGGAGCACGAAATTTCAGCGAAGGCGAACGAGATCCCGATGAACTTCGGCACAAAGGAGAAGCCCCTTCGAAGGATCTGAAGCCCGTACATCCGTTCCTTGAGATTAAGCTTTGTCTTAATCTCGAAAGAGCCCTGATTTCGCTTTGTCGATTTCAGCGCTTCAAGCAAATACCCCCTTGGTGAGGTGGAAGCTCTGCCCAATTTTTCTACAACCGGATCTGATTCGCGGTCGTCCACGGATTAACCCCGGCACTGGCAAAGAACCTACGCAAGCAAGAGCCGATAAACGGATCTTGTGTTTATTTTCAAGAAAGTTGTAATCTTTTATTCTTTTGTTATTTGAATTCATTTGTAACGCTTAAAGTTTAATGAAATCAATGACTAAGGTATTTTTCGACGGAAACAAACTGGCGACCACAGTGGGAGCCGACAGCCTTTCTGCGAAGGCTGACGTGTCGCAACCTCGGATCCCGATCCCGGTTGAAACGGAGGTCGAATATGAGTTCGACCAGCAGAAGTACGAGGAATACTTGTCCTCCTCCTCCAGATCGGCCTCCCCTCGCGGATACAGGAAGGCCTACTCCAGGAAGACCCGTTGGACTTCAGCTGCAGAAGCCCAAGAAGAAGATCTTCCCGCCACCGTTGCACCAGTGGCTCACAACGCCCCGCCGGCATCCGACGAGGCTAAAACTACAGATCTGAACCCCTTGAGCAAGGGGTCGACTGTTGATGATGTACCCACTCTATCAAAGAGAGCACGTCAGAGGCGACGCCAACGCCTCGCGCGCCAACTGGCCAAAGCCTTGGAACCAGTTGATGGAATCTGCTATGAGGCGGATCTGAAGTCTAGGAGGCGCCAACCACCACAACAGAGAGTGGACAGCCCCTCCTCTTTCAAACCAGTGAAGAACGAATGGGTGCGCGTCAAGAGGACCCGATCGACTCTTCAAGAGCGGATTCAGAAACGTCGCGCATTGCTTGTACAAGCAAAAATTCTTATGCAAGAAGCCAAGAAATTGGAGAAAGAAGGAGTGGAACATAAGCCACAAAGACTGCACCAAGTATGGAGGCCAAAGTCTAAGACAGCGGCCAAAAAGATCGAAAATCGCGGGTCACTCCAATCCGACTCGCCAAAGCACGGGTCACTTCAATCCGACCCGCCAAAACGTAGGTCACTTCAATCCGACCCGCCAAAGCGCGGGTCACTTCAATCCGACCCATCAAAGCACGGGTCACTTCAATCCGACCCGCCGAAATGCAGGTCACTTCAATCCGACCCGCCAAAGCGTGGGTCACTCCAATCCGACCTTCCAGTCTGCGGGTCGTCCAAATCTGACCTTCCAACTTACGGGTCACCCAAGTCTGACCCGCAACAGATTCAAGGCAGAAGATGTCCTGCACCTATTTCTTCAATTCCATCGAGTTCCGCACCTCCGGTTGAGATTTGTGACAGTGTGGATTAGTCCCATTTTAAGATGACCATCAAAGATCGCCTTGGCCCTTCACCCGATGATCGAGGCAAAGCTCCGATCAAAGAACGCTTAGGCCGATTGAATGAATCTCGAGCACATTGTCAGGCTGGAGGTCGTCATCCTAAGCAGTGGAGGAGAATGTATAACGGGAAAAGTCATGCAAATGACTACATTGGATTGTGTGTTGAAATCCAGGAGCCTGTTGAGGGCCGACATTCACAAAAACGTCGCCTCAGACATGCGACTCCTGAAAATGCTAACAAAGCGTTGTATCCCCAGAAGAAAACGTACTCATCAGACAAAGACGTTATACCTAGGAACTCGTGCCAACACACGATAGGTTGCCCCAGTCACCAAACTGATGAGTTGTACTATCAAACTGGGGGTACGGACAAATCCAGGAAAAGAAGTGCCCGAGACACGGATTCTCACTACCCGTGTGCTAAAATTATTAAGGCGGTATTGTCAGAGTGTTGCTGTTCCAAAGTAGTCCCGGAGAGAGTTTCAGTGTTTGAAAGAATCTCCACAAAAACGTCTGAATCCAGACCAAGACGTTTTCGAAAGAAGAGAGCTGTTCTCCAAGATGATGAATTCCCAAAAGTATCTGTTAACATGACCGGGAGAGGAAAGTCAACGCGAAATTTTAGTCCGGATCAGTTTGTCGCAGTGTCCCAGCATATAACTCGATTGCGATCAGGGACCAGTAGATGAAGGGATTACCAAAGAATGCAGAAGGGACTTCCTTCGGATGATGAAACCTCGGATGCTTGCTCGGATGCTTGCTCAGCGATGGCTTCCGATGACACCGCATCAAGTGCAGGACAACCCTACGAATCACTCATGATTAGCGCCGAGCAAGTGGCTAAGATTCTTGAGGATGCTTTAACCAAACAAAAAGATAGTTTTAAATTTGAAATGGAATTGGCCATGTAGCAAATGAGGGATATGCACGACCAGCAAATCGCGGTGCTGACAACTCATCAGGGAGAGTCTAGCCGTCGTAATAATCCGAACCAAGATGATAATGAGCGGGAAGTAGATGAGAATGTTAACATGAACACCCCTCCCGTCAACAACAATAATGGGCATGGTCCCTCGGATGACAACAATATGAAGGAGGACCATGTTACTTCTCCCTGAACTCACTCAAAGACAGATACGAGTGAGGATAAGAAAATGAGAGATTTAGAGAGCAAAATCAATGCGTTGATGAATGCTCAGGAAGTGAAAAGGTCCGGAATACCGTGCCCATATCCAAGAGAGTGGGAGTCAATCCCGTATCCGGCGAAGTTCAACTTAATCAACTTCACACCGTTTGATGGAAAGGGCTCCCCCACTCAGCATTTAATATACTTCAAGTCTCACTTAGGAATAATCTCCGGGAATGAACCTTTGATGGTACGGTCGTTCGTCGGCACTCTCCGCGGAGCAGCCTTCGATTGGTATCGCCGCCTCAAGCCGGGGAGCATTAGCAGTTGGGATGACATGGAAGACATGTTTCTCACAAATTTCTTCGACGACGACACTGAGGTCTCGACCGGAACATTATTTGATGAGAAGCAAAAGGACGGAGAGTTGGTGGAGAATTTCATTAAACGATTCCGGAACAAAACCATGAATTGTAGGGATCCGATTAGTGAAGACTTTATCCTAGAGACTTGTCACAACAATCTTTTATTGGATATTCTCGAAGCCATGGGAATGGCACCATCTAAGACCTGGAAAAATTTGAAGGTCCGAGGGGAAAGAGCCGAACGTTTCCTCAAGAGGAAAAAGGTCGAAAGAGGTCAAACGGCGGCACCAGCCCCGCAGCGGAATTTTGTTCCTAAGGGTAAAAGGAAAGCGCAAGTGAATGTAGTGGATGCGAACCAAACATTCGAAGTGGAAGCGCAACCGTAGCAACAGCAGCAGAAGGCGACTCAGCAGTCACGATGGCAACAACAGCCTCAGAAACAGAAGGCTTCGGAACTAAAATTCCCGAAGATCTACTCGTTCAAGGAAGATGAAGTTCTTGGTATTTTCAAATACCTTATAGAGAAAAACAAGATTAAGTTGCCTCCAGTCCAAGATCAGAAAGACGCCAAAAGGGTTAATGACCCGAAGTATTACGCGTTTCACAGAGCGGTTCACCACCCTACCAAGTCGTGTTACGCTCTCAAAGATAAGATCCAAGCTTTGATTGATGTAGGAGTCATCACTATGAAGCAGCCTAAAGAGAAGAAAGTAGGTGCGAATGCAGTGTCGATCAGCTAGGAAAAGAACCCTTATACCAAGAGGGGCAGAACCCGAAGCAGTCTCGATTCAATCTACCGATTGGGAGAGACAAACCGGGAAGTTCAAGCACTCCACCTCATTTCGATATTATGACGTAGTTAGCCAATATACCGGCTAGAATAACTCTATATGAGCTATTACGTCTCTCGAAAGATACCAGGGAAGCGTTACAAGAAGCCTTGGCTAACTCCAAAGTTTTTCTGACTCGGGTCAAGCCATCTCCTGAAGAATCAGAGCCGCCGGTTCAACACTGCAACCTCGCAACGCACCGTTTTCCTTGCATTTCCTTCACAAAAGAAGACATGCAGACGAAGAATTCGAAGCATGATCAACCCTTGTATTTTACCGGGCACATCGGCTCCAGCGTTGTTAACCGGATCCAAGTCGATCCGGGTTCCGCTGTCAGCATCATGCCACTCCGATTGATGTACAATCTCGGAATACCAGCTAGTAAGCTAGCCTCCACAGGTACTATGATCTATGGATTCAACACCAGTGGGTCCAGACCATTAGGAAAAATTCGAGTGAAGTGCCAGATCGGGGATTTGAAGTCGGAAGTCACATGCTACGTGATTGATGCAGAAACCACCTATAACTTACTGTTGGGTCGACCCTGGATCCACGGTAATCTTATAGTCCTATCAACCCTTCATCAGTGTCTCAAATATGTGGACACTAATAATGAAGTCAAGACGGTGGTCGCGGATAAGCAACCGTTTAAGGGATTGGAGAACTATTTTACCGACTCCCTGCTATACGGTGCCGAATCCGATACTGAACCATCGGCCCAAGGAACAGACAGCGGGGACGAAGCTGATACCGAAGCTCGGTTCGATTATAATGGTGGTTTTGTACTTAATAACATTGTACCCATTGTAATCAATCTTGACGATGAAGAATCATCGGAAAGTAGTTGTAATTGGCAACTTGCCGAAGAAATATCAATAAATGATGATTTAGAGTACTTGTTGTGTCCTGATAATATTATGAAAGGGCTGTATGATAATCCTGATTTGTATATGCCACTTCACTCATTTTGCATGACAAAAAAACAGGTACAGGACTCGTTCGGAACAACACTTGTCATTCCTGCAAAGGCAGGGGGTGAAAAGGAAGTTATCTACGGTAAAGGAAGAGAATCTCCGATACCAGACCATTTCTTGGAAGAAGAAGACGATGATGATAAACCTGCCTCTCACCTATTTAGATATAACTTAAAAGCACATGGTCTCATGGAGAAGTACGGATATGACTTCACGCTCGGAGAAGGTCATTGTTTTGGTCGAGGTCCGCGAGTTCCACCTCGAATGGCCTATGTACCAAAAGGAAAACCCGATGACTATTATCACCACAGAAGAGGTTTAGGCTATGTCTCCTCATCTGATGACGAATGTTGCTGGCAAGTCATCGATCAAATTGCTAACAAAGGTAAAAACGGGTACTCTTCTGATTCTTCAGCTTGGGACTCCGACGCTAGTCTCGGAGAAATGTTCAAAAAGCTAATGTCGAACATGGCTACGGTTGATCCTGCTACAATAAAGGAAGACGATCAAATGCCAACTTGGGAAGACCCTTGGGTTCATCACTTGAACATGCAGTACGGTGATAGGTTTGAACAAAGGGAACCTTCTACCGAAGATCAAGTACTCCAGGTGAATATGGGTAACGAGGATAATCCGAAGCCAATATTCATTAGCGACAGCCTCCCACCAGATGAAAAAGAAGAGTTAATCTCTCTTATCCGGGAATACATCGACGTGTTCGCCTGGAATTATGAAGATATGCCAGGACTCGATCCAAATGTAGCAGTGCATTGTCTCAATATTAAGCCGGATGTCAAACCTGTCAAACAACAACAAAGACGGTTTCGTCCGTAGATTATGGAGGCAATCGAGTCTGAAGTCAAAAAGCTTATCGACTCGGGTTTCTTCAGGGAGGAGCAACATCCCGAATGGCTTGCCAATATCGTCCCAGTCCTTAAGAAGAACGGGAAAATTAGGATTTGCCTCGACTTCAGAGACCTTAACACGGCATGTCCGAAGGACGATTTCCCTCTTCCCATCACAGATGTTATCATCGACAACACGTGTGGATTCGAGAGAATGTCTTTTATGGATGGATTCTCTGGTTATAATCAGATAAAGATGCACCCAGACAACGAAAAGCACACCGTGTTTAGAACACCTCTCGGTGTTTTCTGCTACACGGTTATGCCCTTTGGTTTGAAGAATGCAGGTGCTACATATCAGAGAGTCATGTCAAAGATTTTCCAAGAGCATCTCCGGAAAACTGTCGAGTGTTACGTGGACGACCTGGTCGTAAAAAGTCGTGACAAAAAGGATCACATCAAGGATTTAAAGACAATGTTTGATCTGATGCGGACTCATCAACTGAAGATGAATCCTACCAAATCTTTCCTCGGAATGTCCAGCGGTAAATTCCTTGGATTCGTCGTCACAACCAAGGGTATTCACATTAATCCTGACAAAGTGAAGGCGATTAACGAATTGCAACCTCTGAAAAATCTTAAGGAGCTCAGAGGACTACAAGGACGGTTGGCTTATATCCGTCGATTCATTTCGAATCTTTCAGGAAAATGTCAACCATTCTCCAGGCTCACGAAGAAGGGCGTATCATTCGTATGGGACGATGCTTGTCAAAAAGCATTCAAGAGTATTAAAGAATATCTCTCAAAACCCCCTGTACTCGTTGCACCGAAATCGGGCAAACCGTTCTTGATTTATGTCAAAGCGACGAGCCACTCATTAAGTGCACTACTTGCACAAGATGACGATAACGGTCACGAACAAGCAGTGTATTATTTAAGCCGGACCCTTGTAGGTGCCAAATCTCGATATCCAATGATCGAAAGAGAATGTCTCGCCTTAGTATTCGCTATCCAAAAGATGCGACACTACTTGGTGGGGCAAACTATCTTCGTCATCTCCAATGTTAACCCAGTCAGAATATTCATGACACAACCTGCTTTCATGAACTGGCGGTTAGCGAAATGGGCTTTACTACTGTCCTAATACGACTTGCATTTTAAACAACAAAAATCTGTTAAGGGACAAGCTATTTGTGATCTCCTAGCGGCAAACCCAACTACAGATACCGCCGAGGTGTACGATGATTTACCAAATGAAACCCACGAAGTCAACGTAACCTCCCATCAACAGGTGTGGCGTTTGTACTTCGACGGGGCCTCTCGAGCGACCAATGTAGCAAGTGCTCCTGGACCCTCTAAGATTTCCTCTGGAGTTGGAGTTGTCTTAGTTTTCCCAGGAAAACATGTGATGCCTAGAGCTTACTCGCTGACCGAGCCGTGCTCGAACAACGTAGCCGAATATAATGCGTTGTTTATTGGACTCAGCCTTGCCAAAGAGCTGGGGGTCGAGTATCTCGAAGCGTTTGGTGATTCTCAACTAGTAGTTAAACAAATTCAGAGAGAGTATGAGGTCAGAAATCAAGACTTGATACCATACCACAAGGTGGCCGTCGAGATGGCAGAATCGTTTGAAGGATTCTTCATCAAATACATTCCACGCTTACAAAACATGTACGTAGATGCGCTTGCAGCTTTAGCTGTGTCTCTAGCACAACCTCCTAAGACGGAACAGTTCGTTACTGTGAGAACTCACCAACTCTTTGTGCCAATCTACGATGAAGATGACAAAGAAGAGGATATTAAAGAAGTACATTCAACTCAAGTTGAATTCGAACCCCGAGATTGGCGTTTTCCTATCATCGATTACGTCTTGCATGGAATCTTACCAGAAGATGTGAAGGAAAGGGACTCAATCCGACGAAGAGCACCGAGATTTTATTATAATACGGAGAATCGAACGCTATACCGCAGGGGGTACGATGACTTGCTACTACGTTGCTTATTGATTAAAGAAGCAGAAGAAGTCCTGAAAGAGACGCACGAAGGGGTTTGCGGTGTACACCAACCTGGCCCCAAACTTTATGATCGTATCAGAAGAATGGGGTATTATTGGCCCACCATGATCAAAGATGTAGTCGCATATGCCCAGAAGTGTCATGCGTGTCAAGTGCATGCTAATTATATGCACCAACCCCCGGAGCATTTACATCCCTCGGCGACCTCGTGGCCTTTCGATACTTGGGGAATGGATATCGTTGGTCCCATAAATCCCCCGTCAGTCAGAGGTGACCGATTTATTCTCGCGATTACCGATTACTTCTCCAAATGGGCTGAAGCGATTCCGCTCAGGGAAGTTAAGACAAGCAACATTATTGCATTCATCAAACACCATATTATTTACCGATATGGTGTCCCAAGACGGATTATACACGACAACGGTCCTCAATTCGTCAGCAATGCATACGTTAAGTTTTGCGAGAAGTTTAGAATTCAAGACCTCTCGTCAACAGCGTACAATCCCACAGCAAATGAATTAGCTGAAGCCTTTAACAAGACTATCATCAAGATTCTATCAAAACTCGTGAAGACTAACAAACGAGATTGGGATGACAAACTCGGCAAAGCACTATGGGCTTACCGCACCACAGTTCGCACGCCTACTGGCGCAACCCCGTATTCCTTGGTGTACGGATGTGAAGCCGTCCTTCCGTTGGAAATACAAATTCCATCTCTTCGAATCGCTCTCGCAACCCAGATGACGACCGAAGAACAACATCAGAAACGTCTCGAACAACTCGAGATGCTCGATGAAAAGTGCTTAGAAGCTCAACAGCATATCGAATTCTACCAAGCCAGAATTTCTCGAGCTTTTGACAAAAAGGTTCGACAACAGAGTTTCAAAGAAGGAGATTTAGTTTTAACTGAGAGACGACCTATGATCCTTAACTCCAAAAAGAAAGGCAAATTTGAACCCAAATGGGAAGGGTTGTTCGTAGTAGAGACAGTCTATTCGAGTGGCGCATATCGCCTCATCACCAAGGAAGGCGACCGGCTTATGATGCCGATAAACGGCAAGTTCCTGAAAAAATACTACCCTTAGTGTACTCAGGATAACCAATGTATCGGGAAGTTCCCGGAAGAATACTACATGTGGTATTCTTAGGGATAACCCAGTTGCTATGAAAGTAATGAATAAAATCCGCACTTGGACTCTGAATGTATTCAAAGTTAAAGCGTGTTTTATTATTGATGAATGAGATTTGATTACCTTGACAGATCAACCTCTCCTCTCAAAATCCCCCACTGATCAAGTCAATTGACGGTGGGCCCACCAAAATTTCTATCCGCCAATTCACGACAATTCTCGAAACTTGACGTGTTAAGTCCTAATCACTTAACATCAAAATTCCCCATCGAGTGGCTAGTACAAACCAGTACTTCTACTGCTACCTGCATTCCGCTCTCTTTGCTTTCAGGTCAAACCTATAAAAGTTAGGGCCAAAGCCAGATTCTCCTCTCGATTCCTTCTATGAACGAGAGGTCCTTTTTTTAATTCGAGCAATCAAACCTATAAAAGTTAGGATTGTCTCCAACCTCTCTTAGTCAAACCTGCAGATAGTTAGGACTAAGATCAAGTCACCCCTTTCGATAAACAAAAGACCTCCATAAATTCCTTTTCAGCCAAACCTATAAAAGTTAGGGTCGAAATCGGAATTTCCCCTCAATGAATGAGGAACCTTTTTCTTGAATCAAACAACCAATCCTATAAAAGTTAGGGTCGTTTGAATCTTTCCGATTCTCGGAGTGGAGATGCCACTCTTAGTTTCATCTTTTCGGATTCTGGGGGTGGAGATCCCACCTCGAGTTTTCTTTCCAACTGGAGGTAGAATATAAAATTCTTCATTTTCAGTGTTGAAATATAGAATATAAAATTCTTCATCTTTCATTTTTGGGCTCGTCTTTACCCTAAACAAGACCTGGGGCCAAGAATATAAAATCATGCCGCCCCAACATCGGGTTTGTCTTTACCTTGAGAAAAGACATTATTCTCAACTTCAAATCCGCGCAGTTTATGCCCGGAGAATTTTATCCCGAAGCCTAAGCAAGGATAAGTCAGTGCCTAATACGCGTTGCCGGTTCGTCTTTCACCGTAAGAAAATAACTAAGTCTACGTATTCAAATTCGTAGCATTAAGTCTGAAGGGGTTCATCCCTTTAGCACAACGTTACTTGTGAAACGGACCCAGATAATTCACAGGCTAGCCCGATTCAAACGGTAGTCGGTAAAGGCATATCAAATCCGTTGACGGCTGAGGATTTGCCAAAAATCCTATAAGTATTATGGTTGATTATTCTAGACAGAATGTGAAGTCATAATGAGAAGATTGAACAAAACACGCGTATCATTAAAAAAAAAGGAGTTCAGATATAACAGTCATAATCACTTTACATTGTATTTTTTACTAATAATTTCCTGCTCAAGTTTGTTTAACTCTTCAGCATAAGCACGTTCAAGCTCACGCTATAGCTCAATCTTGAAGGAGTCCTCGGAAGCGGATAAGAGTTGGGCGGCCTCTTCCTCCATCTTGGCTAATCTTTCCCTCGAGAGCATCACTTTATTGGATATCACAGCCTTGCTATGCTCCTCTCCGGCCTTGGTCACCTCCAAAATAGTTCTTCGCTGATTTGCTTCCACCAGTTTCTGCTCAAGCTCTGCTATCTCAGCATCAACAGAGGCTAACGACGAGTCAATTTCGCGTAAGTGAGTCAATCTTTTGGAAAGAACTCCCTCCGCTTGGTCGACACGTTTTCTCTGCGCCTGGATACCAAGCCCGACAGATTCTCAAGATTCACGCCACGACTGCATACGAGCCTCCATTCGCGCAGCAACATAGCCAGAAACACCAACAGATTGGAGCTCTTGTAGCTTCACAAATCTACGTTCAAATTGGTTCACATTGTCGGTCAAAGCTTCAGCTATGTTGAGGGCACCGGTGTCCTTTATTAAGGCTATTTTACGCTCAAGGACCGACCGGAATTGGCCGAAAGGGATCCTCTTCTCTAGGAGTTTGCCAATTAGTGACTCTACGAAGTTAAGAAAATTATCAACTTCCAAACAGAGGAGGAGCTTATCTGGGTCGGCATTAGACAATAAAGCATCAATGCACGCGCGCAGGTGAGATGACGATCCTAGAAAAAGAAAGCGCAAAATCATGAATACCCAGTTATGATAAGTCAGGAAAAATAAAAGAAAAAGGACAGCATACGAGATTCACCGATCCCCGAAGAGCTTTCTGTGACCGAACACACTACACCCGCTTCCCGTCGCTCAACCTCATGTGTCGCAGGAAGCGTTATGGGTATAGTAGCCGTTGAAGCACCAGCTCCTTCAGTTGGTCTCACAGTCAGTTCAGGCGAATTCTCGCTAATAGTTATAGCAGGCACGGTAATCGGCATTCCTAAAGAAATCGGGAGTTGTTGCGGAAAGCCTGATGACCGAGCGTCAATAGCAACTCCTGCCAAAATCCAGAAATCAAGATCCTCAGGGTAATAAGATATCCCGACAATAGTAGTTGCATCAGTCTTAACGACTGGTCCTACAAGAATGACTCCCTTAAGGCTAATTAAAACTGATAAGGGAATAACCTTCACAGAAGGACAAAATCCATACCTGCAAAAGAACCAGGTTCGATGACTGGTTCGACAAGCTCGGGGATTGGTTCAATAGCCTCAATGATTGGTTCAACCGTTTCAAAGACCGGTTCAATGGTGTCGACAACCGGTTCGACAGCATCTCAGCGAGTTGATTCCGACAACATGTCATCAAGTAGCCTATCGCCCGAGCCCGAAGGGTCCTGTATAGGATCAGACGGGGGTGTATCGGCTGCATGATGAGAGGTTTCTTTGTCATTTGAGCCTTCTGTTGAAGCATCTGGAGAAAATTCTAAATACTAAGACATGAAAAAAAAGAAGTTGAAAATCAGCAATGAAAAAGAGTTAAATTTACCTCCAGTGGTGACAGCATGCTCTCCAACCCCAACGTCACCAGTTGCCTCTTGTAGTTTTTCTAAAAGAGCCAGAAGCATATAAGCAATTAGAGGAGGGACGAACTCTGAATCGTTTAATACCCGAGATTGCCATCTAAAAGTCGTACTACCGATAATAGGTGTACCTGGGTTAGCAATCACCACGGGCGAATCAGATCCCACGACGGTGCCTTCGCCAATCTCAGGTGCCATGTCTGTTTCGGCACCTGGCAGATCTTGATTCGCTGCCTCATCTGCTTGCGATGCGAAGCAAGATTCTCCAAAAAA
Source organism: Asparagus kiusianus (assembly GCA_022839385.1). Lineage (NCBI taxonomy): Eukaryota > Viridiplantae > Streptophyta > Magnoliopsida > Asparagales > Asparagaceae > Asparagus > Asparagus kiusianus. The sequence goes on along the minus strand of BQKN01059246.1, from coordinate 49,045 downwards.
GCCTATGTCGGGAGAAGAGGGGTCGCACATCATCATGTCCTCGTCATGACTCCCTGGGACATAGAATTTGCTAAGTTTGAAGCTTGGTAAAAAAAAATGAATGACAATGACTGAAATATTACCTTCCTCACCGACGAGTGTATCGTCAACCACCTCCGTTCGAGAAGTATGGGGTTCAGCGCGTCGCTTGATGGTCAACTTCAAGCGTTTAGTAGGTCGCGTCTCTTTAAGATCTACAGGCCTGTTCTGTGTAGATGCAGCGTGTGACTCAATTTGCAGTCCTGCTTGAGTTGTAACCCGAGATCGAGTATGGGGGACAAGGCTACATCTCCCCTCTTCTTCTTCGGAATCTGCATCTGAAAGTTCAACAATCATCCTATTGTAAGTTGGCAAAATTCTCCATTTTTTTCGAGCCTTAAGTCGACGAGCTCGATCAGCAATCGATAAGTCCCATAGTTCTTTACAAAAAGATTCAGACAAACCTACAGCGTCTTCCTCGAAACCACTGTTGACTTTTGTAGCACCACCAGTAGCGACTTCATCTTCTTCGGAAGTTTCCTCCTCAGAAGCAAATGACTCCTCTTCTATTTCCTTCATTTTCTGCTTTCCTTTGCCTGAGGGGCCAGCTATCTTTCTGTCACGCCTCTTTCTTTCCAGTGCATTCTCTCGAGCTACCCTTTCAGCAATACGCGCTGCAGATTCAGTTATCAGCTCCTTAATTGATCGTAGAGGGACGACTTCACTAGCAACCATGATCCATTTACAACATAGATATGTGAGCTCTAAGCGACGGTCGGCATTCGGAAGACTAAATCTAGCGCCAGTACAGCCCGTCACGTTCCACAGCCAAGCACGAGCGCCGTCCACTAGCCCGCCGCGAGTGTGAAACTGTTGGTTTGGATTCCCGATATATAATTGATCATATCCAAACTGACGGGCGAACCGACATGGCAGATAAGGCTCTAGATAGCAGCGCCCCTTCACTCTGAAAATGAGATGGCCCGGCCTTATGTTCATGAGCCATCTGAAACAGCCGACATCAAGAGAAGTCCGATCAGTCTCGGGTTCTTCCACGTCAGCAAGCGCCCCACTATATCTACTGGCAAATCGAGGAAGACAGGGATTAATTACCCAACCCTTGTGCATGCGCAAGCTCTTCCTGATATCTGAGAAGGTCCTAGTTGGCCATTTACACTCCTCATATAGTTGTAGCAAAGGAGTAGATAGATCTGCACTTTTGGGAGGTGACATCAAATCGGGGCGATGAAGAACCAACCACCCCATCAAATAGGTATAAGGGAATTCTATCTTCGGCATAGGGATCTTCGCAGATGGGGTCTCATTAGTCTGAGTGAAAGTTGTAGTCAGTTGGCGAAGCCCATGATGGATACCGGCGATCATTGCTGGCAAAAGAGATAAATTCTTCCCATAGGCGAGCTGGACAGCGGGAAACAATACCTCAATTGGCAAGACATCTGAAGTTTGATACGGCACCACGCACTTCTTCAACCAAAGTGCGATATAACCGGCCAGCAAAGTCTTAGGATGAATGGGTTTCTCCGCTTGCAATAAGAAAGTCCTGAACTTGGTTCCTGCACAAAATCGGTCTTGAGCACTCGCAATGGTGTAAGAGCGGGCGTCGCATTTCTTAATTAACTTGTCGATCTCCGAACGGGCCAGCGGTTCCAGTTCACAAATATTTTCACCAGTTTTCTCCAAATTCTTAAATAGGTAACACGAGAATTGCTTCAAACTTATCTGAGGAGACTTCTTCCTCGCAACAGGGTTAGTTCCGGCCAGAGCAATCTGATAATGACACGTGAGTTCCCATAACGTGTCATATCAAGCGGCCTTATGTTTTTTCAATAGATGTAGCTCCCGGTTGGAGGGAAAATATTCCTGATACGGCATGTTTCCCATTTGAAGTCCGGAGACTTTGTGCATCTCGTGGAAGGGTAATCCGAATTCCCCGTTCTGGGTAAGAAAGGTGTTGGTATCGGGATTATACAGCTCCATTAATCCCAAGAAATGGTTAGCATTCACCGCTAACCCGTATTGAGTGGCGCGAATAGCTTCATACAACCTTACCAACTTCAGTTCAGCACCCCACCGTTGAAGGACATAACCTGTCATCCGTCCCCACCATGCTTTGTCTGAGGAATGATACCAACCAAAGCATCTGTAATTTTCAATAGGTAACTCTCGTCCTAGTTCAGCGAGGCGATCCCTTACGGTGCGAGCTATTATAGGTATCTCCCCTGTAGGCGGCTCCTCCAACCCCATTACGCTAGGTTGTAATCCTGTAATGTGTCTCCTACCAGTAGAACCCGGGAGTGAATGACCGGTGACGTATCCACAAGGAACATGGGTGTGCTCTTCTGTCAGAATCCACGGCATTTGTTGCGTCACCGCTTGTCCCCGCAAGTCGGCTAGCGAACGATGGCGAGGGAACGGAGGGAGGTATAAATAAGTCGTGCCCTCATTGTATAACCATCGTTCATCCTCGAGGTTTACGGCGTCTGGATCCGTCACAGAATCCCCAAACATATAATGCGTCTTTCTTAAAGGATGAGCAGGATCCGTGTCTTCAGGGAACGGCGCGTCCGTAATCAATTGGCGCATGGTGCGACGACTCCCCTCCCGCACTAACTTGGAAAGCTCATCAGGGAAGTCCAAAGCGAATTGAGGAGTGGAAGGAATCGACGATGGGTTATCTGCGGCGACGTAATATCTGCTTCTGTGGCCATCTATATCGAATGGGGAAAATGGCGTTGCAGGATATTCAACTGAAACAAGTAACGCGTGTCTATCAAACGCAGCTATGAAGAAATATTTAGGCGACACAGGGGGTCAAACTCTTTTCACCAATCCGAGTCACTACCTTGTAATTGGCGAGATGATTTTAGCTGTGTCACGAACTCATAAGATAATGTACATTCTCGCACAAATAACGCGGTGATGAACCCTATCTTACGGAACGTAATAGAGCAGAAAATCGCCCCATATGGCCTTAAGACGCGTTTTGACCAAGCAAAACGTATCCGATAAGCGTCCACCCCCACGAAGGAGGGTATCAACTCTTCCCAACTGCCTCACCAAGGAGAACAGAGCGGGGATGTAATATAGAAGCGTCCACCCCCACGAAGGAGGATATCGGCTCTTCCTGACTGCCTCACCAAGGAGGACAGAGAGGGTATGCGATATGCAACATGATATAAAAAATTTTTGAATTCATGAATAGAAAATTGCAAAGGCTTACCAGTAAAAGACAAGTGCTCCCTCTCTGGTGACTGAGTGGCTGAGCGGCTCCTCGGGAGGCGTGATCTCCTCGTCGACATAGCTAATCTGCAATAAAGACCAACAGCTCGGTTAGATCAAGAATCAAGATACGTAAATCAAAGACTGAAAGGAAAATTGCGAATCTTTAATTGAAATTCTAGAAAATAGAATTTTCCAATTAAGGGTCCAATTAAACCTATACGACATTCTCAGTTCAAGTTAAAGGTCACAAAGACCAACTAAGGAACTCGGTCATATACAAGTTTGAATTCAAGGCATATACAAAGGTTCGACTATATACAAATTCGAATTTGAAATATATACAAGAGTTCAACCATATTCAAGAGTCCAATCACATATACAAATTCAAGGCATATAAGGTTCTCAAGCTATATACAAGTTTGGATTCAAATTATTTCGGCCATATACAAGTTGGATTCAGTCACATACGAGTTCAATTATGTACAAGTTCGAACCATACAAGAATGCAATCATATACAAAGGTTTGTTTATGCACGAATTCAGGCATATACAAAGCTCGAACCATACACAAGCACGAATTCAAATAATTCGGCCACATAACAAGTTTGGATTCAAGTTCTCGAGCCACGTACGAGTTCGAATTCAATAGTATACCAGGTTCAACCATGTACAACCAAATTCAGGGAATTCTCATTCAAATATATGCACGAAATCAGACTCAATCATCAACCAAGGATTACGAAGTTCAGTCATATACAGTCTCCATATCATCAACCAACAAACCAAAGATCCCAGTCAGGCAAAAAAAATTGACTATACACAGTGGCATCAACATGAAGTATTGGGTCATGCATGAGTTCAAAAAACTCAACAGAATTTCGGCCATGGGTGATTTCATCCAAAATTCGGTCCTTTCCCAAGAATAAATAGTTAAGGACTGCAGTTATCAAGTCATGAACACAATCAACAAAAAAAAATTCAGCCATGAACTGTCCAAAGTTTCGGCCATCATTCAATTTCAGCCATCAATTTCAGGTTTTTCCCCCAAAGTTCAAGAATTAAAGTTCAATTACCAAGCTAAAGATCACAGACACAACCAAAATTGAAGCAGAAGAATTTGAGGTTCACCTGAGCTCGAGAAGAGTGTGATCTGAATTGAGAAAATCCACCACTAAGCAAAACTCGAATCTGAGGCAAAGAGGGAGCTGAGATCCTGACAAGAAATCAGAGTGAAAACCAAGTCAAATCGAAGAGGGGTGGCCAAAATCAAGAACAGAAATCTCAATTCTAACTTAAATTCGGAATTAGGGTTTCAAACCCCCTTTACAATTGAGAACACAAGATCAGGAACATAAAACTCAATTTGTACCTGGAATCAAAATCCAAGGTAGGAACTCCACCCGATGCTTAAGCTCGAACTCACGTTGGAAGAATCAAAAACCCTAGGTTTTAATCTCCCTTTACTCGGATCCAAGTTGGAAGAAGAGGGGAAGGAATCAATGGGGAATTTAAAGGGTTTGGGGAGTTTTGATCTTGGAGAAGTTCTTGGATGGCTAGAACTCAAGGAGAAAAGAAACCGAAATTTTAGAGAGAATGGGAAGCTGGGACCGATGAAGAAGGAAGAAGAAAAAAAAAGGAGAAAAGTTGGGGATCCTTTTTTCCCCCCCTTCCGACCCGCGTTCCGCGGGTCGGACTCGAGACCGACCCGTGTGCTCACGGGTCGGATCCATCTGACCCGCGTGAACGCGGGTCAGACTCTTATTGGCGCCCGTTTCGCTGTATTCTCGCCTGTTTTCGCCCGTTTTTTGAATGTTCGGAGTTCAATTTCATCTCCCGGATAATTTCACGGCATTTTCACTCATATTTGGAACGCTCAGATTTCAATTTCATCTCCCGAAAAATTTGGCGGCGTTTTCACTCAGATTTGGAATTTTCGAAGTTCAATTCCGTCTCTCAAATAATTTCGAGACATTTTCGTCTATTTTCGGAATATTCGGGACCCAATTTTATATTTTGGGTGATTTTGCGATATTTTCGCCTATTATCGGAATATTCGAAATCCAAACTCCAATGGGAACGTGAGTCTAAACTGTTTCTCATTTTGACAGGACGTTCCTAGAGAATAGTACATATAATAATTCTTAAGGATAACCTGGCAACCTCCAACGGGTACATGAGGCTAAACTGATTCCTGAAACTCCCAGGAGTACACGAGTATAAACTGGTCCTCCTTAGGTTAACGCGAAACCCTAAGGTCAACGCCGGTCAACGCGTAGCCTTAGGTCAACGCCGGTCAACACGTTGCGATGAGAGTCAACGCCGATCGATTCAAAACCCTCAGGTCAACGCCGGTCAACACGTAACCTTAAGTCAACGCTGGTCAACGCGTTGCGATGAGAGTCAACGCCGATCGATTCAAAACCCTAAGATCAACGTCGGTCAACGTGTAGCCTTAGGTCAACGCCGGTCAACACGTTGCGATGTGAGTCAACGCCGATCGATTCGAAACCCTAGGGTTAATGCTGGTCAACGCGAAACCCTAAGGTCAACGCCGGTCAACGCATAGCCTTAGGTCAACGCCGGTCAACGCGTTACGATGAGAGTCAACGCCGATCGATTCAAAACCCTAAGGTCAACGCCGGTCAACGCGAAACCCTAAGGTCAATGTCGGTCAACGCGTAGCCTTAGGTCAACGCCGGTCAACGCGTTGCGATGAGAGTCAACGCCGATCAATTCAAAACCCTAAGGTCAACGCCGGTCAACGCGTAACCTTAAGTCAATGCTGGTCAACGCGTTGCGATGAGAGTCAACGCCGATCGATTCAAAACCCTAAGGTCAACGCCGATCAACGTGTAGCCTTAGGTCAACGCCGGTCAACGCGTTGCGATGTGAGTCAATGCCGATCGATTCGAAACCCTAGGGTCAACGCCGGTCAATGCATAACCCTAGATCAACGCTGGTCAACGCATTATGATAAAAGTCAACGTCGATCGATTCAAAACCCTAAGGTCAACGCCGGTCAACGCGTAGCCTTAGGTCAACGCCGGTCAACGCGTTGCGATAATAGTCAACGCCGGTCGATTCGAAAAGCCTACTCACCAAAAGTCAACTCAATGACACATCAACAAAAATCTATTCGCCAAATTCGGTTCAAGGCATCAATAACGGTCAGACGATAAACGCAGTACCAGGAAAATTTTAGCTATTCGATAAAACACAGAATATGCTAAGATATGGAGAAGTCAAGAATCGAAACCATCTATAGGTCCTTTAACACCGACTGAAGGTGGGGATCCATCATATCCAAAGCATTTCAGACTCCTCTATAAAAAAATGAGGCTGAAACGCTTTGGAGGGGGTATCTGTAGGCGTCTAAAATTGCCTATGAGAGCCCGCACGAAACTCGAAGCAATGAATCGGCGAGTCAAGAAGACCCACCTAAGCAGCTCGTGCGTGCCGGTCAACGCGCGTACGTCAAATCAGCTCGTGCGCGCCGGTCAACGCGCGTACGTCAAATCATCTCGTGCACGTCAGTCAGCGCGCGCACGACAAATCACCTCGTGCGCGTCGGTCAAACGCGTACACGTCAACCAGCTCGTGCGCGTCGGTCAACGTACGCACGCCAATCAGTCCGCGCGCATCGACCAAACACGCGTATATTAACCAACGCGCTTTTGACAGTCGGTCTCGCGGTGAAGCATACAAGTCAACAAATCGGCCAAACACGCGAAAAGAACAAGTCTCGGAAGAAAGAGAACAGAAAAAAAGGAAAAGTCGGCAAGACTGCGCGAGCGCAGGACGGAACGAACCGACCCGCGCAAGCACGGGTCGGATCAGTCCGACCCGCGCTTGTCAATCCGACCCGCCATTGGGCGGGTCGGATCAGTCCGACCCGCGATTGTACGGGTCGGACTGGACCGACCTGCGCCGCGCAGTCCCGATCCCGAAACGCATTTTGACGGTTTTGATGTTGTTTTTGCTGGATTTATCTGTTCCAGGGGTTTGTAACTGACTTGAAACCATCTCCAAACATGGTTAGGCTGTTGTTAACTGAAGATAGAGCCAAATCACTTGTTCTCATCCAAAATAACCGCATCCGAGGCCTATAAATATGAGCCAAAGGCCTCCATTTTCGGGGGCTGGAATTTTACCAAGAGGACGAGATGCTGCTGGATTGGAGAGTCAAGGAGTACGAAATTTCAACGAAGGCGAACGAGATCCCGACGAACTTCGGCACAAAGGAGAAGCCCCTTCGAAGGATCTGAAGCACGTACATCCGTTCCTTGAGATTAAGCTTTGTCTTAATCTCGAGAAGAGCCCTGATTTCGCTTTGTCGATTTCAGCGCTTCAAGCAAATACCCCCTTGTGAGGTGGAAGCTCTGCCTAATTTTTCTACAACCGGATCTGATTCGCGGTCGTCCACGGATTAACCCCGGCACCGGCAAAGAACCCACGCAAGCAAGAGCCGATAAACGGATCTTGTGTTTATTTTCAAGAAAGTTGTAATCTTTTATTCTTTTGTTATTTGAATTCATTTGTAACACTTAAAGTTTAATGAAATCAATGACTAAGGTAACTTTCGACGGAAACACGTTGTCACCGTCTTGTGTGAGCAAAGCACTTAACGAGTGGTTCACCACCTTAATATAAATTAAGAATGGTTTACCTGATTTCAATGCTATGAGAATAGGAGGATTCTCCAGATATGCTTTGATATCCTCGAATTCCTTTTGAAAAGCGTCGTCCCAAATGAACGATACACCCTTCTTGGTGAGCTTGGAAAACGGTTGGTATTTCCCAGGATGAACCAACAAATATAGGCTAGTCGCCCTTGCAATCCTCTGAGTTCTTTAAGGTTTCTCGGGGGTTGCAATTCATTTATTGCTTTTACTTTGTCAGGGTCAATGCGGATACCCTTTGTGGTGACGACGAATCCCAGAAACTTATCGCTGGATATTCCGAGGAAAAACTTGGTGGGGTTCATCTTTAACTGGTGAGTCTGCATGAGATCGAACATCATCCTCAAATCTTTGATATGGTTGTCTTTGCGACTTTTCACGACCAGGTTGTCGACATAGCATTCAATGGTCTTCCGGAGGTGTTCCTAGAAAATATTTGACATCGTTCATTGATAAGTGGCATCTGCGTTCTTCAATCCGAAAGGCATAACCGTATAGCAGAAGACACTGAGAGGAATTCTGAATGCGGTGTGTTTTTCGTCGTTCGGGTACATCTTAATTTGATTGTAACCCGAAAATCCATCCATGAAGGACATTCTCTCAAATCCGTATGTGTTGTCGATAATAACATCCGTGATTGGAAGAGGGAAATCATCCTTTGGGCAAGCCGTGTTTAGGTCTTTGAAATCAATACAGATCCTGATTTTTCCGTTCTTTTTAAGGATCGGTACGATATTTGCCAGCCAATCTGGATGTTTCTCTTCTCTGATAAAACTAGAGTCAATCAATTTTTTGACTTCTGCCTTAATTGCCACCATAATCTATTGGTGAAACTATCTCTATGCCTGTTTGATAGGTTTTGCATCCGATTTGATGTTGAGACGATGCATCGCTACGTTTGGATCAAGTCCTGGCATATCCTCGTAGTTCTAAGCAAAGATGTCTATATATTCTCTAATGAGGGCAATCAATTCTTCCTTTTCATCTGGTGGAAGACTATCACTGACAAATATGGGTTTCGAATTCGTTTCATCTCCCATTTTCACCTTGACTACTTTGTCTTCGGTGGGTGGTTCCCTTTGCTCGAACCGATCCCCATAAGGAATGACGAGAGTTGTTCCAAATGAGCATTGGACATGCTTCGTTGTCAAGCAAGATGACCGAAGCAGCATGTGTATGTCAAGGTTCTCATATAGTCCATGCATTACATCATCCAGACACGACAAGTACTCTAAATCATCATTTATTATTTCTTTGGCAAGTTGCCAATTACAACTATCGTCTGACGATTCACCGTCTTCAAGACTGATTACAAAGGATACAATGTCATTTAGTACAAAAACACCATTGTAATCAAGCCCAGCTTCGATATCAACTTCCTCTCTGCTGTCCGTACCTTAGACCAATGATTCAGTATCAGATTCAGTACCGTAGAGAAGGGAGTTAGTAAAGTAGTTTTCTAACCTCTTAAACGGTTGCTTATCCGTGACCACCATCTTGACCTTATTATTAGCGTCTACATATGTTAGACACTGATGAAGAGTGGAGGGGACTATAAGATTACTATGGATCCAGGGTTGACCACATAGTAAGTTATAGGAGGTTTCTGCATCGAGTACATAGCACGTGACTTCGGACCTTAAATCCCCAAGTTGGCATTTCACCTGGATTTTACCCAATGGTCTGGACCCACTGATATTGAATTCGTAGATGACGGTGCCTGTCGAAGATAATCTACTTGTAGGGATCCCAAGATTGTACATCAGTCGAAGCGGCATGATGCTAACAGCGGAACCCGGATTGACTTGGATCCGGTTGACGACGTTGGAGCCTATGTATCCGGTGAAGTATAAAGGCCTATCATGCTTTGCGTTTGTGACTTTCATGTCATCTTTGGTGAATGTTATTTAAGGGAATTGCTTGGCCGCCAAATCGCAATGTTGAATTGGTGGTTCTGGATCTTTGGGTGCTGGTTTGATGTGAGTGAGGAACACGTCAGCATCAGCCAAGGCTTCTTACAAGGCTTCCCTCGTGTCTTTAGAGAGACACAACAATTCGTATAGGGTTATTCTCACTGAGGTGTTAGCTAGCTGAGTCATAACGTTGAAGCGGTATGGTGTGCTTGAACTTCCTGGTTTATCTCTCCCAATCGGGTGATTGAATCGAGACTGCTTCGGGTTCTGAACCTCCTGGTGTTGGGGTTCTTTCCCTTTTTGCTTATTGGCCGGTTGTTGTTGGGATTTCCCTATAGGTGCAGGGGGGTTGTGGCCACTCCCAGCTCAGCCAACGTTTTAGCATTTGGATCAGAGGCTTCATGATACTTGTAGTGGTATTCATTCCCACCCTTAGTAGCGAAAACTTCTTGTTCGTCCTCAGAAAGTGATAAAGTAGGGATACCTTCATCATCTTTTTTAGAAATTTTTATAACAGGACAATAGGATTTGCCCCTACTTTTGGGCTTCTTCTTAGATGAGGAACTTGCCTATTGCCCACCATTGAGCAGATCTGGATAGACCCAAAGAATTTCACCATTAGGAGCCGTGTGCTGCACAAGTACCTTCTGGCATTTTCCGTGAGGATCATCGTTAATAGTTTTTAGCTTCACTTTTGACACAAGCTCTGGTTGAAACCATGACAGAGGGACCGAGCCAAAGCTTATAGAAACTGTATTTACACCCACCTTCTTTTTCTTAGGCTGCTTTGGAGTGATAATACCCAGATCGATTAGGGCTTGAATTTTATCTTTGAGAGCATAGCACGTCTTTGTGGTATGATGGACTGTTCTGTGGAACGCGAAGTATCACGGGTCTGTAGTCTTCTTAGCTCCCTCATGATCAGTGATTGGTGGTAGCTTAATTTTATCGTTCTCCAACAAGTATTTGAAGATACCAGGAACCTCATCTTCCTTAAAAGAATATTCTTTCGGGAATTTTGGCTCAGAAATCTTCTGCTGCATTGGAGGCCGTTGCTGCCATTGAGGTGTTTGCTGCTTTGGCTCTTGTTACTGCGGCTGCTATTGATGTTGCAATTAGAATGTCTGATTTGCATCTGCTACATTTGTCTGCGCCTTTCCTTTACCACGGGGGGTGAAGTTCTGTTTTGGAGCGTTATTCGCCGGCTGACCCCCTTTAGCTTTCTTCCTCTTGAGGAAGCGTTCAGCCTGCTCCCCTTGTACCTTCAACTTTTTCCACGTTTTGGATGGTGTCATGCCCATAACTTCTAATACGTCCAAGGAAAGGTTGTTGTGGCATGTTTGGAGAATGAATTCCTCTGTGACCAGATCTCGGCAGTTCATTACCTTATTCTGGAAGCTCTTGATGAAGTTCTCAACCAGTTCTTTATCTTTCTGCTTCTCATCAAAGAGTGTTCCAATTGACACTTCAGTGTCATCGTCGAAGAAGTTGGTGAGAAACATGCTCTTCATATCATCCCAGCTATTGATACTCCTCGGTTTGAGACGGCAGTACCAATCGAAGATAGCTGCATGAAGGGTTCCCACGAATGATCGTACCATTAGAGGTTTATTGCCTAAAATGACCCCTAGATGAGACTTTAAGTAAATCAAGTGTTGAGTGGGCGAACCCCTTCCGTCGAACAGCGTGAAATTAATCAGGTTGAACTTTACCGGGTACGAAATTGATTCCCATTCCGTCGAATAAGGATGCGGAATGCCGATCTTCTTTACCTCTTGAGCAGAGATTAAAGCATTGATCTTACTTTCGAGGTCTTTCATCTTAAGATCTTTGCTCGTATCTTTCTTTGAATGATACTGTGGAGAAGCGACGTAGTCATTTTTCGTATCGTTATCATCCGAAGGACCACCATGAGCATTATTGTCAACGGGAGGGGTATCCATGTTGACATTCTCGTCTGCTTCTTGATCACTATCAACTTGGTTGGGATTATTGCGACGGCTGGACACTCCCTACTGATTTGTCAGCACCGCAATTTGTTAGCCATGCATTTCCCTCATCTCCTGCATAGCCATTTTCATTTTGAATTTTAAATTCTCTTTCTGCTTTGCTAAAGAGTCCTCGAGAATTTTAGCCATTTGCTCGGCGTTGATTATAAACGACTTATAGGATTGTCCTGCGCTGATGTTATATCATCGAAAGCCATTATAGAATAAGCGTCTGACGTTTCGTCATCTAAAGATAGTCCCTTTTGTATTCTTTGATAATCCCTTTGTCTAATAGTTCCCGATCGCAATCGGGTCATACGCTGGGATACTGCTAAAAACTGTTCTGGATTAAAGCGTCGTGTCGACTTCCCTTTACTGGTCATGTTGACGGACACTTCGGGAAATTCATCGTCTTGAGTGGCCGGCTTTCTTTTGTGGAAACATCTTGGCTTGGTCCTTAACGTTTTGGTAGAAAGTCTTTCAAATACTGAGACCCTCTTTGGAGCGATCTTGGGGCAGTTACACTCTGATAATACTGCCCTGATGAGTTTGGTACACGGACAGTGAGAATCCATTTCCCGGGTATTTCTCTTTCGAGATTTGTTCGTACCCCAGTCCGATAGTACAACTCATCGGCATGATTACCAGAGCAACCTATCGTGTGCGGGTATGATTTTTCAAGTATGGCCCCGTCTTCTTCTGACAAACACGCTTCCCTTTGGGGATATAACGCCTTTTGGCCTTCTCAAGAGTCACTCATTTGGAACAACACCTTTGTGAGCGTGAGACCCAACCAGGCTCTTGGATTTCAACTTGCAATCCGAGGCGAGTGGTTACAGGTACTTTCTCAGTATGAGAGGCCCTTGACTTGTTGGGAGGACGTCCACGACCCCCAGTCTGATGAGTTGTTTGTGGTTCAGTTGTCGGACCCAAGCGCTCTTTAATCAGAGTTTTGTTTTGACCTTCGTGTAAATGACCGAGATGATCTGTAATCTTCATTTTGAATCTGGATAAGTCCACGCTATCGTGAAGCTCCAAAGGAGGTGTAAAATTTGTTGGGATGGGAACTGGGACCGTCAGAGACTCGAAAATGATCGCAGGAGGTGAAACGAGTGTGAGGCAGGCCTTGGCTGCTCGGGGGTTGCGCGAGCCACCATTTGGTGGCTCAACCTTGGCCGAGCCAGCATTTGGTGGCTCGGCCTTGTCCGAGCCAGTAAGTGGTGGTTCGGCCTTAGCCGAGCCAGTACATGGTAGTTTCGATTTTCTGATGATTTCAGGTGCCTTTTTGGCCTTTTTTTCTCCATACTTTGCATAGTTTTGATAGTTTTTGGGCCACCTCTTCCTTCTGTAGTTTCTTGGCTTCCTGCATAAGGATTTTTGCATGCGCAAGTAATGCGCGGCACTTCTGAATGTGTTCCTTAAGGGTTGAACGGGTCCTTTTGACGCGGACCCACTCATCCGTTGCTGGTTTGGAGGAGTAGGTGCTCGCTCGCTGTTGTGGCGTTTGGCGCTTCCTAAAGCTCAGGTCCACCTCATAACGGATCTCATCAACTAGCTCCAAAGCCTTGGAGTGTTGGCGTGCGAGGTGCTGGCATTGCCTTTGACGTGCTCTCTTCGATAGAGTTGGCATGCCTTCAGCAACAAGCTCCTTGACCAAGGAGGGGTTCAGATATGAAAATCCAACTTCTTCAAACATCATAGGAGCGTTGGGAGATGCAACTACAGTATTGATGGGGTAGAGATCATCATCTTGGGTCTTTAGATCTGAAGACCAGCGAACTTTCCTTGTGGAGGAGATCCTCTTGCTCTTCTAAGGGGGAGATGATCTGGAGGAGGAAGACATATACTCCTTATACTTCTGTTGGTCGAACTCGTATTCGACCTCTTCGTCAACCGGGATGAGGATCCTTGGTTGCGACACTACAGCCTTCGTAGAAAGGCCATTGGCTCCCACTGTGGTCGCCAGTTTGTTTTCGTCAAAAGTTGATTTTTCCATTGTCATCAAACCTGTTACACCGTTTATCGATTACAAGTTCAAGTTGATCTTTTTATAAGATCTTGCATAATGAAAAAGTAAAAAATTATAACTTTATCCAACAAAACGTAGCAGTAGTTTATCTCTTATTGCTTTGCGTGAGATCTTTTCCTATATTTGGGACGCATTAGTCCGTGGACCGCCACAGATCAGATCCGATTGACAAGTTTAATTATGCTCTTATTTTACAAGGAAATAATTGTAGCAACGACAATCATGACCAAGCAAGATTGTGGCTCTTCTCGAGATCAAAACAAAGTTTGATCCAGAGAAAAGAGGGGGAGAGAATCTCAAATCTTTCGAAGGCTTTTTCTTTATGAAAAAGTTCACCAAGATCTGTCAATTCTCCTCTGAAATTCGTGATTTACTGCTCAATTCGACAGCACCTCGCCCTTAGATTTTAGATCTCTCAAATGAAGACCCTGGGCTTCTATTTATAGGCTTTTGCCATCATGTTTTTTGATAAGATCAAGTGTTTTAACATCATCAATAGTCAATAACCACACAGGCGCACTTAAGGATAGCCTTAGAATAGTTGGGGAGGCTCTAGGACGAAAGAATTCTAACAAAACATCGAAATTTGCATTTTGGGAAGTTTTGGGAAGTAACAGCTGTGGTGGCTCTCATGGGTGCGAGTCACCAT
>BQKN01059246.1:5543-24526 GCA_022839385.1 Asparagus kiusianus | reverse complement strand
TCATAACCTTCCTATTTATTACCATCAAGTTTTCATTTAACCACCCACTAATAACATTCCTCCACTAAGTCTTGACATTACACACTGTAGGCGTCTAAAAATATCTATAGGTATTTGAATACAGTTCGAGTCAAGGAGGATTATCTGAGTCAAAGGAGATTATACAAAACTATAGAAGACCTAAAAAAAGAGATAAATGAAGTAAGTTGGCAAAGCGTACGAGTCTACGAAACACACGAAACGATGAAAGAACAACTCAACCGAGAGTTGTGCTTCGCCCACAAAGGGCGAAGTACCATGTGTGTCTCGCACACTCCATGAGTGCCTTGCCTATGTGAAGTTGTAGATCTCTTCGTTATCTTTCCAACGCATCTTGGATCATCTCATTCCGATATCGGACGAGGGAGTTAGAGCCAAAATACCCAAAACAACAAAAATTGTCTCGGTGCGTGCCAGTCATAACTGTCATGGAAATGTCTTGCACATTTAAGCCATGATACGATCCAAATCTGAAGAAGCTCAAAAGATAAAAGTTGTATATCTCTTTATCAGCTTTCCAATGCATCATGGATAACCTGATTCTAAGAACGAAAGATAAAGTTAGAGCCAAAATACCAAAGATAACACAAACTGTCTCGGAGGTGCGCGGCAGTTGTAACGGTTACGACAATGCGCGACAGTTACGATTGTTGCGCACACTAAGAAGCTAAAAATGTTATTTTTGGCTGTTTTCTTAAGTTTCATATAGCCCACATGGCTTATTAACTGCTGGAGATCACTTATGAACGTGGGGGAAACAGTTACAAGCGAAAATCATGTCCACTACAGATGAAAATCGCCCACTAAATACAGAGGAGGGTAGTTACAAAACAGGCTGGAACTATTTCTTTGGCCGCGACAGCGGTGACTGTCACGCCTAAAGAAAATGACGATGAGCAGTTGTTTTATTCCTATTTCAACAATTATGGACCCCTATCCCTATAAATACCTTCCTATACATAGAGAGTTTAGGCTAGGGGCAGAGAGACTCGAGCTTTTGGTGAATTTGAGCAAGAGTGAGAGTCTTCATTCTTCACAAATATCCTTAAGAAGCTTTTGCCGATTCCTAAAGATCTAAGCTCTGACTTGATCTTTGGAAGAGTGAATATCTTACATCGATAAGATATTCGCTTAAGATTCTTACTTTGATAAACAAAGAAGAATACCCAAAAGCCTTCATGGTTCAATCAAAATCTGTGAATCGGTGGTCCACGGGCTAACGCACCCTCGGCACAGGCAAAGATCCTACAAAAACAAGAGTTGATAAATAATTTATGTGTTATTTTCTAGGAAGTTATAATTCTTTTGTTCATTGTGTAAGGTAAGTCTTATAAAAAGACTATTTCTTTTAAATCCATTGTAAGCGACTGAAATTTTAATGGATTCCACAATGAAAACAACTTTTGACAAAAATAAACTGGCGACCATAATGGGAGCCAGCGGTCTCGCTACTGAGACCGTCGTGTGGCAGCCGATCAAGATATCGGTTGAATCCACGGTCGAGTACGAGTTTGACCAAACCAAGTTTGAGGAATATCTCTTCTCATCCTCTTCAAGATCTTCCTTGTCCTGCAAGTGCAGGAGGATCTCACCATTGAAGAAGGCTTACATGCCAAAGAAGGCCCAAGGTAAAGACTCTCACCCAATCGTTGCCGAGGCCTCCCCTCGCAACATTATCCCAGCGACCCCCAAAGCCGGAAGCTCTGCTCATGATGATTCCTCCCTAATTAATGAATCGTTCGATCGATGTTCGCCAACTCTGACAAAGAGGGCTCGTCAGATACAACACCAACGCCTCGCTCGTCAAATGACTAAGGTCTTGGAACAAACTGACGGGGTTCGCTGCTACGCGGACCTAGAGTCGAGGAAGCATCAGGTGGTCTAGTCGCCCCAACGAGAAACTACTCACATCTCTGCTAAACTTATGATAGAGGAATGGACTCTCGTCAAAAGGGCTCGTTCGACCCTCAAAGAACGCATACAAAAGCGTCGTGTAAACGCCGCTCGGGCCCTTTCTCTCTTGCAATAAAGACGAGGAGGAAAAAAAGGAAATGGTGTCTAAAGAATCACCAAAGAATCCCAAAGTTTGGATTCCTAAATCTGAACTTATGCAAAAATTAAATTGGCGGGTTACATCCTTCAACCGCGACACTCTCCACTGTCATGACCAAAGAAAAGTTTTTGAGGTATCCTCTTCAAGCCCGTCAACATCTGTGCCTCGTCCGTTTATTACAACCATATATGCTACGTCACCGGTGAAGCCTTGGGTCAGTCCTGACCTGTCAAAATTAAAAGTCACAATAGTGGATCGTCTCGGTTTATTACCTGATGATCGAGGAAAAGCTCCAATCAAAGAACGCTTGGGTCCGATAAATAAACCCCGAGTAAATTTTTATACTAGGGGTCGTAAGTATCCTCCTATCAGGATAAAGCAATCCCAGGAGGGGAAAACTTCAATTTCTTCCGTTTGGGGCCTGTAAAGACTCCATGCCCGCAAGGGGGTGGATCTAAACATATAACCTTGGATCACTCAGAGGCGACGACAAGTCGTCCTGCGTATGTTAACAAGGTTCAAACACAAAAACAGAAGATAAGTTACTCTAGTCACCATACTAGTGAGTTATACTATCAAACTAAGAGTGGGAAAAAAATCACGAAAAATGACTTTTCGAGAAACAAGTCCTCATTGTGTATGTGAAAAGCTTATCAAAGCAGTGTTGTCTGAATGCAGCTACTCTAAAGCCGAACCACCAAGGGTTTTTGTATTCCAGAGACTTTCTACCGAAATGTCAAAGCCCAGGCCGAAGCATTTATGCAAAAGAATATCTGCCGTTCAACATAATGAGCTTCCAGAGGTTCGTTTTCGTCAAAAGTTGTTGTTTTCATTGTTGTCAAACCTGTTACACCGTTTATCGATTACAAGTTCAAACTAAAAGAAAAGTCAATCTTTTTATAAGATCTTCTCGCACAATGAAAAGGTAAAAAATAAAACTTTATCCAACAAAATGTAACAGTAGTTTATCTCCTGTTGCTTTGTATGGGATCTTTGCCTGTGTCGGGGACGCGTTAGTCTGTAGACCATCGCGGATCAGATCCGATTGACAAGATTAATTATGCTCTTGTTTCACGAAGGAAACAATCACAGCAGTGACAATCACGACCAAGCGAGATTGTGGCTCTTCTCGGGATTAAAACCAAGTTTAATCCGAAGGAAAGAGGGGGAAAGAATTTTAAATCTTTTGAAGGGTTTTTATTTATGAAAAAGTTCGTCAAGATTTGCCAATTGTCCTCTGAAATCTGTGGTCTACTATTCAAATTGACAGCACATCACCCTCTGATTTCAGATCCTCTCTAATAAAGATCCTGGGCTTCTATTTATAGGCTTTTGTTGTCGTGTTTTCTGATAAGATCAAGTATTTTGGCTTTATCTGCAGTTGATAACCATCCAGGATCACTTAAGGATAGCTTTAGAACAGTTGGGGAGGCTCTGGGATGAAAGAATCCTTAAAAAATATCAAAACCCGTGTTTTGGAAAGTTTTGGGAGCGGATCACCATGGTGGCTCGGAGCTGTGCGAGCCACCAAATGGTGGCTCGCAGCCTTGCGAGCCAGTTTGTACCATCTCGAGTATTTTAGTTCTAACTCTCTCGTCCGATCTCGGAATGAGTTGATTCAAGATGTGTTGGAACGCTGACAAAAAATCCTATAACTTCTATCTTTTGAGTTTCTCCATGATCAAATCGTATTATGGCCGAAATGTTAGTTCTTTGTGCGAGCTACCAAATGGTGGCTCGGAGCTGTGCGAGCCACCTAATGGTGGCTCGCAGTCTTGAAAGCCAGTTCGTACCATCTCGGGTATTTTGAATCTAACTCTCTTGTTCGATTTCAAAATGAGCTGATTCAAGATGCGTTGGAAAGCTGACGAAAAGATCTACAATTTTTTTGTTTTGAGTTTCTCTATAATCAAATCGCATCATGGCCGAAATATCAATTCTTTGTGTGAGCCACCAAATGGTGGCTCGGAGCTGTGCGAGCCACCAAATGGTGGCTCGTAGCCTTGCGAGCCAATTCATACCACCTCGGGTATTTTAGCTCTAACTCTCTTGTCTAATCTCAGAATGAGCTGATTCAAGATGCGTTGGAAAGCTGACGAAAAATCTACAACTTCCAATGGGCGAGCCACACATGGTGTTGGCGAGTCACACATGGTGTTTCACCCCTTTTGGGTGAAACACAACTCCTAGCTGAGTTGTTTTGCTATTTCGCGTGTCATATTGACTCGTACGCTTCACCGGTTCGCTTTATGCGCTTGTCGACATCAGATAACCCTCATTGATTCGGATAATAACGTTCATCGTCTTCTCTACATCTCGAACTGTGTTTGGGAACCTATATGAAATTTTTAACACCTACAAGGTCACTATCAACATGACCGATAGAGGAAAATGACATTCAGTCAACCCTGATCCTGATTTTTCTGTAGGAGGGATAGTTGATCAGCGCCTCTCTCAAAGAATGTCACGGCAAAGCTAAGGGCCACTAGACACAGAGATTATAGGAGAATGCATGAAGGGTTGTCTTCAGATGAGGAACTCTTAGATACTTGTTCTGCAGTTGTCTCAGATGATACAATGTCCAGTGTAGGACAAGCCAGGGAGTCATTCACAATCACTCCTGATCAGTTTGCTTAAATGCTTTAAGAAGCTCTAGCCAAGCAATGTGAAAAAATAAGAGCTGAGATGAAGACGGAGATGGAATTAACTATCCAACAAATGAGAGAATTGCAATCTCAACGACTTTAACCTCCTGAGTCCAGTCAGCGAGTTGAATCCAGCCGCCGTACTCTGAATGTTGTAGATGACAGTGATCCAGAAGTTGATAAAGTCATTTTTGCTGATGCACCTCCCAATAACAATAACACTGGGGGTGGTTCAACGGATCCTCCCAACAACAATATTGAGGGTGGTTTAATTACACCTTATAATAATATGGGGTGGCCCAATTATTTCTTCTCAACATCACTCAAAAAGAGATGAAGATGAGGACAAGAAAATGCAAGATCTTGAAAACAAAGTCAATGCTTTGATGTTCGCTCAAGAAGTAGAGAAGACGGGTATTCCGTATACCTATCCAAGAGAATAAGATTCAATACCGGCAAAATTCAATCTGATTAACTCACACCATTTGACTAGAAGGGCTCTTCTACTCAGCACTTGATTTATTTCAAGTCTCACTTGGGCGTGATCTCTGAAAACGATGCTCTGATGGTCCGGTCATTCGTTGGCACACTTCGTGGGGTCACCTTCGATTGGTACCAACGTCTCAAGCCCGAAAGCATCAACTGCTAAGATGACATTGAAAGTTTGTTCTTAGCAATTTCTTTGATGATGACACTGAAGTGTCAATCGGAACCCTTCTGGATGAGAAACAAAAAGATGGAGAGTCAGTCGATAATTTTGTCAAGCGCTTCCGCAACAAGGTAATGAATTATAGGGATCCTGTCACAGACGAATTCATCTTGCAGACATGTCACAACAATCTCTCTGTTAATGTCCTAGAAGTTCTGGGGGTTGTACCATCCAAAACTGAAAGGAGTTAAAACTACACGGTGAACAGGCTGAATGCTTTCTTAAAAGAAAGAAAGCTGAGAGAAGCCAGCCGACGACACCTGCAACCGCTGTGAATGCCAATCAAACGTCACAATAGCAACCTCAGAGGCAACATAAGATTCCCGATCCGAAGTTCCAGAAGGAGTATTCTTTCGAAGATAATGAAGTTCTAGCCATCTTGAAATACCTCATCGCTAATGACAAAATCGAGCTACCACCTATTAAAGATCAGGAGGGAGCTAAGAGGATTACGGATACAAACTACTGTGCGTACCACAGAAGGGTTCTTCATCCCACAAAGGTTTTCTTTAGCCTCAAAAAAAATCCAAGCCTTAATTGACTCCGGTGTCATAACAGCAAAACAAGCCAAATAAGGACACCATGTAACTCCGAAGAGTATATGAGTATAAACTGCTTCTCCATGTAACTCCGAAGAGTATACGAGTATAAACTGCTTCTCCATATAACTCCGAAGAGTATACGAGTATAAACTGCTTCTCCCTTTCCTTCGACGGGTATATGAGGTTAAACTACTTCCCTTATTTCCAATAACGGGAAGTTTCTAGAGAATATTACTCTTAATATTCTTAAGGATAACCCAACTGGTCGAATAAAATTAGATTCAGATTCACCAAAGAGCCGGGGGTGGAATACCGGAATTCATTCTAATGGGATGTTCCTGATCATGATTAAGAACATCTCATTGTAGCTGTTTAATCATTTCCAAGATGATTAAAACCCTCCTACTGTGACTTTCAGAGCATTCTTTCGTTAAGATGAGATTCAATGAATTTATCAGGTCAATCTTCTCTCACAAAACTCCCACGGAGTAATTTTGGAGTGCTTAATAATTTACGGTCCTTCACCGTAAAATCTCTCACTGATCAAATTAATTTACGGTAGATCCACCAAAATTCTTCACGGTTAAATCTATTCAAACCCCTACTGTGTCTAAGCCTTTAACATTCCCGCTATTGAAGTCCTGACATGACACCCAAAATTTTAATCTGCTGATCCATAGCGATTATCAAAGCCCTTCATGTTAAATCCTAGCCATTTGACACCGAAAACCCCACCGAGTGATTTGTACAAG
Organism: Asparagus kiusianus; assembly: GCA_022839385.1. Taxonomy (NCBI): domain Eukaryota; kingdom Viridiplantae; phylum Streptophyta; class Magnoliopsida; order Asparagales; family Asparagaceae; genus Asparagus; species Asparagus kiusianus. The sequence continues at coordinate 17,786 of BQKN01059246.1, read as the reverse complement.
TCAACATTCTCACTGTTATTTGTACCCTACTCCCACTCCCCATTTGGTCAAACCTTTAAATAGTTAGGACCAAAGCCAAAATCCCCTCTCGATTCCTTCCATGAACAAGAGGTCCACAAATTGAACGATCAAACCTTTAAATAGTTAGGATCATCTCAAATCCCCATTTGATCAAACCTTTAAATAGTTAGGGCCAAAGCCAAAATTCCCTCTCGATTCTTTCCATGAATGAGAGGTCCACAAATTGAACGATCAAACCTTTAAACAGTTAGGATCATTTCAAATCCTCATTTGGTCAAATCTTTTAATAGTTAGGGCTAAATCCAAAATCCCCTCTCGATTCCTTTCATGAACGAGAGGTCCACAAATTGAACGATCAAATATTTAAATAGTTAGGATCATCTTAAATTTCCATTTGGTCAAACCTTTAAACAGTTAGGGACAAAGCCAAAATCCCTCCTCGATTCCTTCCATGAACGAGAGGTCCACAAATTGAATATCAAACCTTTAAATAGTTAGGATCGTCTCAAATCCCCATTTGGTCAAACCTTTAAACAGTTAGGGCCAAAGCCAAAATCCCCTCTCGATTCTTTCCATGAACAAGAGGTCCACAAATTGAACGATCAAACCTTTAAACAGTTAGGATCGTCTCAAATCCCTATTTGGTCAAACCTTTAAACAGTTAGGGCCAAAGCCAAAATCTCCTCTGGATTCCTTCCATGAACGAGAGGTTCACAAATTGAACGATCAAACCTTTAAACAGTTAGGATCGTCTCAAATCCCCATTTGGTCAAACCTTTAAACAGTTAGGGCCAAAGCCAAAATCCCCTCTCAATTCTTTCCATAAACGAAAGGTCCACAAATTGAACGATCAAACCTTTAAACAGTTAGGATCATCTTAAATCCTCATTTGGTCAAACCTTTAAATAGTTAGGATTATCTCAAATCCTCATTTGGTCAAATCTTTAAACAGTTAGGGACAAAGCCAAAATCCTCGTTCGATTCCTTCCATGAACGAGAGGTCCACTTCCAAATTGAGCGATCAAACCTTTAAACGGTTAGGGTAGTTTTAAAATTCCCGTCTGGTCAAACCTTTAAACAGTTAGGGCCAAAGTTGGAATTTCATCTCGATAAACGAGAAATTCACCTTCAGATTAGGAAATCAAACCTTCCGACTGTTAGAGTTATCAAAATATTTCAGATTCTCAGAGTGGAGATCCCACTCTTAGTCTCGCCTTTTCAGATTCTCAACGTGGAGATCCCACTTTGAGTTTCTTTTGTAGCAGGAGATAGAATATAAAATTCTTCCTCTCCGGCATCGGGTTCATCTCTACTAATAAAAAAATAGAACATGAGATATAATATAAAATTCTTCCTCTCCATTATCGGGTTCATCTCTACCAACAAAAAAGAGACAGGAGATTGAATATAAAATTCTTCCTCTCCATCATCGGGTTCATCTCTACCAACAAAAAAAAGACCAATAGATGAATATAAAATTCTTCCTCTCCAGTGTCTGTTTGCGTCAAAAGTTGATTTCATTGCCAACGAACTCATTACAACTGTTTATCAATTACAAGTTCGAAAAAAAGTTGATCTTTTATAAGATCTCCTTATACAATAAAAATAAAAGATTACAACTCTTGTTAAACTACACACAACAACCGTTTATCTCCTGTTGTTTGCATGAAAACTTCGCCTATGCTGGGGATGCGTTAGTCCGTTGATCGCCACAGATCAAATCTGGTTAACAGAAGTGGTAATCCCGACCAAACGAGATTACAACTCTTCTCGAGATTAAGACTAAGCTTAATCCGGAGAAAAAGGGGTAAGGGTCTCAGATCTCTCGAAATCTACTCTTTATGCACAGAAAATCACCGAGATCTAGCTAACCCTCTCTGAAATTTGTGGCTATGCACTCACAAAACCAGCAGCACCTCCCCCTCTTGATTATTTTTTCGCCCCAGTGAAATGATCCCCCAGGCCTGTATTTATATGCTTCGGTTGGGGTTTTCGGATAAGAATGATGGATCCAGCCATATCTTTAGTTAATAACCATGTAACCATATTTGGAGATGATATCTAGGCAGTTAGGAACCTCTGAAACAAAAGAAATCCAGTGAAAACACGTCAAAAACCCCAAAAAACATGTTTTGGATAAAATCTGTGCGAGTCACCCTCTGGTGGCTCGGCCTTGGGCGAGCCACCATTTGGTGGCCCGGCCATGGCCGAGCCACCAAATGGTGGCTCAGCCCTAGGCCGAGCCACTGGCTCTGGCCGAGTTCGATTTCATACAACTCAGTCGCCAGTGGCTATTCTGATTTTTCGGGTTTTGACTTGTTACATCGTTACGCGTATTTTGTTATTTCGTTAACTTGTAAGCTTCACCGATTCGTTTCATGCGTTTCGGTAACATGGAGGTGGCCGATGAGCGTGCAGGCCATTTGGTTCGCCGTTTTGGTGGCCGATGAGCGTACGGGCCACTTGGAGCTGGCTGATGAGTGCGCGAGCCACTTGGAGGTGGCCAGTGAGCGTACGGATCACTTGGTTTGCCGTTTTGGTGGTTGATGAGCGTACGGGTCACTTGGCGGTGTCCGATGAGCACACGGACCACTCGAATAAACCTTCTCGACTTGGATGATGACGTTTATCTTCTACTCTTCGTCTCAAGCTGCATCCGAGAACCAATAGGCATTTTTAGATGCCTACAGATACCCCCTCCAAAGTGTTTTAGCCTCATTTATTTATAAAGGAGTCTGAAATGCTTTGGATGTGATAGGCCCCACCTTCAGTCGGTGTCAAAGGACCTGTAGTTGGCTTCAATTCTTGACTTCTTCGATTTTCACTCTATTCAATATTTTGACGAATAGCTAAAATTCCTCTGACGCTGCATTTATTGTTTAGCCGTTGTCAAAGTCTCAAATCGAAACTGATGAGTGTATTTTGGCTCGTGTTGTTGAGTTGACTTTGAATTGACTATCTTCATCGAAAATTCATATCTGGACTTTGGGATTGATCGGAAGCTACTCGTTTACCGATGTTGACCTTCGTCGCAACGCGTTGACCGACGTTGACCTAGGATTACGCGTTGACCGGTTTTGACCTGCGTTGACCTCATATGTCAACTAGAGTCTACACAGTTTAAGCTCTTAAGATATTAGAGCGTGGTGGTCCCAAATGTTGGGGATGCAAGACCAACTATTAGAGCTGATTCATCTGCATGTATGGATCTTATCCTAAATTTGTTGGGTCCTCAAGTCACGAGACCAACTAATGGAGCTGGTGTGTCAATGACTCTCTCATTTATAGGATTTTTTGCAAACCTTCAGCCATCAACGGGTTTAATGAGCCTTTACTGACTATTATTTGAGTCGGGCTAGCATACTGATTGTTTAAGTCCATTCTGCATGTAACGTTGTGCTAAGAGAGTTAACTCTCTTAGTGCTATGATATTAAATATGTAGACTTCATCTTTTTCACGGGAATAGACTACCCGGCAACGCGTGTTAGGAGTTGACTTATCCCTACTTAGGCTTCGGGATAAAATTCCCCATACTTGGATTCTGGTGTCTTCTTCAATCCGTGAAAGACTAAACCAGCAACGCATGTTATGTATTGACTTATCCCTTCTTAGAATTCAGGATAAAATTCCATATACGTGTAAAGCACGGATTATGGTGTTATTAATAACAACCTTCCATAATGTCGAATATGTGGGCTTTTATCCTTTTTATGATCAAGAACTAACCAGCAACGCGTGTTAGGCGATGACTTATCCCTACTTAGGCTTCGGGATAAAATTCCCTAGATTTGGATTCTGGTGTCTTTTTCAGTCGGTGAAAGACTAAATCGGCAACGCGTGTTTGGTGTTGACTTATCCCTACTTAGGATTCGGGATAAAATTCCCCGTACGTGTAAGGCATGGATTATGGTGTTATTAATAACAACCTACCACAATGTCGAATATGTGAGATTTTATCTTTTTTACGGTCAAGGACTAACCGACAACGTGTGTTAGGCACTGACTTATCCCTACTTAGGCTTCGGGACAAAATTCCTCAGATTTAGATTTTGGTGTCTTTTTCACTCGGTGAAAGACTAAACCGGCAACGCGTGTTAACCACTAACTCATCCCTACTTAAGATTTGGGATAAAATTCCTCGTGCGTGTAAGGCACGGATTTTGGAGTTGAAAGATGGTGTCTTCTCTTGGGGTAAAGACGAACCCGATGGTGAAAAGGAAGAATTTTATATTCTATCTCCAGGTCTTCTTTTGGGGTGAAGACAAACCCGATGTCGGAGAGGAATAATTTTATATTCTATCTCCCAAAGCTGAAGAGGAAGAATTTTATATTCTATCTCCAGTCATAAAGGAAACTCAAAGTGGGATCTCCACTTCAAGAATCCGGGAAGGTGAACCTAAAAGTAGGATCTCCACTCCGAGAATCGAAAAGATTCGGATAACCCTAACTGTCAGAAGGTTTGATTACTAAACTAAAGATAGGTTTCTCGTCTATCAAGAGTGAATTACGGTTGTAGCCCTAACTATATAGGAAAATTTGACCAAGTGGGAGTTTGAGACGACCCTAACTGTAGGAAGGTTTGATCACTCGATTTGAAAGTAGACCTCTCATTCATGAAAGGAATCGAGAGGGGATTTTGGCTTTGGCCCTAACTGTAGGAAGGTTTTACCGAGTGAGGTTTGAGATGATCCTAACTTTTATAGGTTTGATCGTTCAATTTGAAAGTGGACCTCTCATTCATGGAAGGAATTGAGAGGAGATTTTTGTTGTGGCCCTAACTGTAGGAAGGTTTGACCGAGTGGACAGTGGGAATGGGAGTATAAATCATATTAGGAGTGTTGACTTGTACCGATCACTTAGTGGGTGTTCTTGGTGTCAAGTGATAAGGACTTAACACAAAGGGGTTTGACAATTGTCAAAGATTAGTAAACTAAAATTCCGAGCATTATATCTGGACTCTAATAGTGGGAGTGGTGAGTGCACAGACACATTGGGATTTTGAATGGATTAAACTAGGAAGAATTTTAGTGGACCCACCGTCAATTAATTTGATCACTGAGGGATTTTATGGTAGAAGATTGTAAATTGTCAACACTAGTGGGATGGGTGCTTTTCGTTTGGCTTTCAGTCCTTTTCCCTGTGTACTTCAATTAGGTCAATTCGATGGTTATTGTGAAAGAATAGGCTGCTGGAGGAAGAACTGTTCTTAGAGTGATCGTAGACGGTCTTAATGGCATTAAAGTAACCATTGTTGAATCAGTAAGTGATATATCAACTTGTCAGGCATAAAGCTGAGGATTACGGCGACGCTGAGATCACTAGCATAAATCTGAGAATCTATCTTTCTGAAGTGAAGTCAAGTGCAATTCCATATATATCCGATGACGAGATTGCTAGCAAGATTTGGGAATGCATCATTAAGAAGGAGGTGGTATCATCTAGAGATGCGAGAACGATCGTGTAGTTACCCAAAGTATCTCACAGCACTCAAAGCGAGTTTTTTGTGAGGGAAGATTGATCCAACGAAGTAATCAAATCTCACCTCAGTAAAAGAGTGCTTAGAAGTACGTGGAATTGATCCCGACAATGAGATGTGTTTCACCCTTGAACATTCAGAGTCCAAGTGGGAGTTTCTCATTTATCACTTTTTTGTAGTGATCGGGTTATTCCTAAGAATACACCATATAGCATTCTTCCGGGAACTTCCCGTTACATGAATCATCCATCCCCAGCTTCCTTTACGAAACCGGTGTTTTCGTCGAAAATTGATTTTTTTCATTGAGGTATTCATTACAACTTTGGTCGTTATAATGAAAATACAAAAAGATGGTCTTTTTATAAGACTCTTACACAATGAAAATGAAAAAATACAATTCTCGTTCAAAACAAACGCAGAGAGATCGTTTATCGGTCTTCTGCTTGCGTGGGTTCTTCGCCAGTGCTGGGGTTTATCCGTGGACGACCGTCGATCAGATCCGGTTGCTAAATAATTAGGCAGAGCTCCTACCTCACCAAGGAGGTATTTGCTTAAAGCATTGAAATAGACCAAGCGAAATCAGTAGCTCTTCTCGAGATTAAGACAAAGCCTAATCTCGAGGAACGGATAGGAACGGGCTTCAGATCCTTCGAATTGCTCCTTCTTTATGCCGGGATTCGTCGGGATCTTGCTAGCCCTTGCTGAAATTCATTCTCCCTTTCTCTCCTCAATCTGGCAGCATCTCGTCCTCTTGATTCTTAATGCCCCTTTGAAATGAGCCCCCGAGCTCGTATTTATAGGCTTCGGGTATGGGTATTTGGATGAGAACAAGTGATTTGGCCTTATCTTCAGTCAACAACAGCCTAACCACGTTTGGGGATGATATCAACTCAGTTAGGAACCCCTGGAACAGATAAACCCTGCAAAAAACAGCTTTGAAACCACCAAAATACGTATTGGGCCCTGAACTGCATGACGCACAAATCCGACCCGTGCTTCCGACCCGCGCTTGCATAGGTCGAAACATCCGACCTGCGCTTACGTAGGTCAGAACATCCGACCCGCGCTTGCGCGGGTCGGTCTGTTCCGTTCCACGCTTTGCGCGGGTCTGTCGCCTCTGCCGAGTTCTTTCTCCTTTTAGACTCGGATAATAACGTTCATCGTCTTCTCTCCATCTCGAGCTGTGTGCGGACACCCATAGGTATTTTTAGACGCCTACAGATACCCCCTCCAAAGTATTTCAGACTGATTCTTTTATAGATGAGTCCAAAATGCTTTGGATAAGATAGGCCATCTCCTTAATTTCGTAGAGTGACCTTGAACTACCTCAATTCTTAACTTCTTCAGCCTTCAATCTATTCATTGATTCGTTGAATAGATGAAGTTCTTCCGGCACTACGTTTATCATCTCACTGTTGTCGAAATATTGAACTGAGATTGGTGTGTAAGTTTCTGAACTTAGCTCGTGCCATTGAGTTGACTTTGAACTGATCATCTTCATCGGGAATTCATATCTGAATGTGATTGAACTCCCTAAAATCATACTTTGCCTTATTTTGACGAGATTGCTGATGCGTTGACCGGCATCGATCTTTACTGTAAAGCATTGTGTGACGTTGACTTTTGTTGTAACGCGTTGACCGGCGTTAACATAGTTTATACTCGTACGTTTGCTGGAGTCTACACAGTTTAAGCTCTTAAGGCATCAGAGTGTGGCGGTCCCAAATTTTAGGTTGTAGGACCAACTATTAAAGTTGTTTCGTCTGCAGATATGGATCTTATCCCGAAGTCATTGGATGCTCAAGTCACGAGACCAACTAATGAAGCTGATGCATCAATGACTCGCATTTATAGAATTGTTGGCAAATTCTCAACCATCAACGGGTTTGATTAGTCTTTACCGACTACCGTTTGAGTCGGGCTAGCATGCGGATTGTTTAAGTCCGTTCCGCATATGACGTTAAGCTAAAAGAGTTAACCCTTTTAGTGCTACGATATTGAATACGTAGACTTCGTCTTTCTCCTGTGAAAAGACTAAACAACGACGTGTATCAGACGTTGACTTAGGATTTTTGGCAAATCCTCAACCCTCAACAGATTTGACGTGCTCTTACCGATTACCGTTTGAATCAGGCTTACATGCGGATTATTTTAAGTCCATTCCGCATGTGACGTTATGCTAAAGGAATGAACTCCCTTAGACTTGATGCTACGACTTCAAATACGTAGACTTCACCATTCTTACGGGAATAGGCTACCCAGCAACGTGTGTTAGATGCTGACTTATCCCTACTTAGGCTTTGGGATAAAAGTCCCCAGACTGGAATTCTGGTGTCTTCTTTAATCGGTGAAAGACTAAATCGGCAACGCGTATTAGGCATTGACTTATCCCTACTTAGGATTTGGGATAAAAGTCCCCGTGCGTATAAGATGCAGATTTTGGCGTTATTAATAACGGCCTGCCACAATATTGAATGTGTGGGCTTTTGTCTTTTTTACAGCAAAAGACTAACCGGCAACGCGAGTTAGGCGCTAACTTATCCCTACTTAGGCTTCGGGATAAAATTCTCCAGACTTGAATTTTGGTGTCTTCTGCAATCGGTAAAAGACTAAACCGGCAACGCGTTTTAGGCGTTGGCTTATCCCTACTTAGGATTCGGGTTAAAATTCCCTGTACGTATGACGCGGATTTTAGCGTTATTAATAATGGCCTGCCACAATGTTGAATGTGTGGGCTTTTATCCTTTTTACGGCAAAAGACTAACCGGCAACGCGAGTTAGGCGCTGATTTATCCCTACTTAGGCTTCGGGATAAAATTCCCCAGACTTAAATTCTGGTGTCTTCTTCAATCGATGAAAGACTAAACCGGCAACGCGTGTTAGGCATTGGCTTATCCCTGCTTAGGATTCGGGATAAAATTCCTCGTGCGTGCGACGTACGGATTTTGGAGTTGAAGGATGGTGTCTTCTCTTGGGGTAAAGACGAACCCAAAATGGGAGAGGAAGAATTTTATATTTTATCTCCAGAAACCGAAGAAGAAGAATTTTATATTCTATCTCCAGTGCAGAGGAAACTCAAAGTAGGATCTCTACCTTGAGAATCTGAAGAGTGAAACTAGGAGTGGGTTCTCCACTCCGAGAATCGAAAGATTCGGATAATCCTAACTGTCGGAAGGTTTGATTACCGAACTAAAGGTGAATTTCTCGTTTATCGAGAGTGAATTGTGGTTTTGTCCCTAACTATAGGAAGGTTTGACCAAGCGGGAGTTTGAGGTGATCCTAACTATAAGAATGTTTGATTACTCGATTTGAAAGTGAACATCTCATTCATTAGAGGAATCGAGAGGGGATTTTAGTTTTGGCCCTAACTGTAGGAAGGTTTGACTGAGTGGGAGGTTTGAGACGATCCTAACTGTAGGAAGGTTTGATCGCTCAATTTTTGGGCCTTTCATTCATTGGAGGAATCGAGAGGGGATTTTGGTTGTAGTCCTAAATGTATGAAGGTTTGACCAAGCAGAAAGTGGGAGTGGGAGTACAAATCACAATGGGAGTGTTTTCTTGTACAAATCACTCAAAGGGGGTTCCTGGTGTTAAGTGACAAATACTTAACACAGAGGGGTTTGACAATCGTCAATGTTAAGTGCACGGATGCATCAAAAGTTTGAGTGGATTCAATCGAAAGGAATTTTAGTGGTCCTACGGTCAATTAGTCTGATCGGTAGGGGATTTTATGGTGGAAGACTGTGAGTCGTCAAACACCAATGAGAGTTTTGTGAGGGAAGATTGTTCCAACGAAGTGATCAAATCTCGTCTTAGCAAAGGAGTATTCAAAAATCACAGTGGGGATTTAGTGTTTGTCACTTTCTTTGTAATGATCGGGTTATCCCTAAGAAAGTTACATATAGCATTCTTCCGGGAACTTCCCATTACATGAATCATCCACCCCCAGTTTTCCTTGCGAAACTGGGTTTGACATTGTAATAAGTTACATGACCGGGTTATCATTAAGAATATTACATATAAAAAATCTACAGAAACTTCCCGTCAACAGTAGGAAACAGTTTAGACTTATATACATATTAGAGTATTGAGGAGCAGTTTATACTCTTGTACTCTTCGGAGTGTAGGAAGGAGCGGTTTATACTCTTATACTTGTCAGAGTCTTGCCATTCTCATCTGGCTTCTTCCAACGTTATGACGCCGGCTTCAACCAAGGTTTGGATGCTATTCTTGAGAGTAAAGCAATCTTTGGTGGGATGAAGGACTCTCCTGTGGTACGCACAGTACTTTGGATCCACAGTATTATCAGCTTCCTCCTGATTTGCGATAGGTGGTAGCTTGATCTTGTTGTTTTCAAGGAGGGATTCGAAGATGGCTGGAACGTCTTCGTCCTTGAAGGAGTACTCTTTTTAGAGTCTCGAACCCGAAGTCTTCTGTTGTCTTCGGGGTTGCCGTTGCGACATCTGATTAACGTCAATAGCTGTTGCAGGTGCTTTCCATATGCCATGGGAGGTGAAATTTGATTTCAGAGAGTTAGCCGTCGGTTAGCTTCTCTCGGCCTGTTTCCTTCTGAGGAAACGCTCGGCCCGCTCTCCGCACACTTTCAACTCTTTTTAGGAGTTGGACGGTACTACTCCCATAACTTCCAATATGTCCAAAGAGAGGTTGTTATGGCAGGTTTGGAGGATGAAGTCCTCAGTGATCGGATCTCAGCAGTTCATCGCCTTATTGCGGAAGCGTTTGATGAAGTCACCGACCGTCTTGTCGTCTTCTTGCTTCTCATCGAAGAGTGTTCTGATTGACACCTCAGCATCATCATCAAAGAAATGAGCGAGGAATAGACTTTCCAGGTCTTCCCAGTTATTAATACTTTCGGACTTAAGACGGCGGTACCAATCGAAGGCGGACCCATGAAGGGTGCTAACGAATGACCGAACCATCAAGGCTTCATTACCGGAGATCATACCCAGGTGGGACTTGAAGTAGATTAGATGTTGTGTGGGCGAACCCTTCCCGTCAAATGGCGTGAAGTTAATCAGGTTGAACTTCGCTGGGTATGCTATCGAATCTCACTCTCTTAGATAGGGACATAGAATGCCGGTCTTTTTCACCTCTCGAGCAGACATTAAGGCGTTGATTTTGCTCTCGAGATCTTTCATTTTCTTTTCCTCGCTCATATCGGGCTTTGGACGATTCTTAAGGAGAATAACGGGTCACCCCTAGTGTATTCATCATTGGTGGGACCACCCCCAGCGTTGTTATCTTTAGTGGGTCCACCCCTAGCATTTTGGTTAACGGGAGGGTCATCTATATTGATGTGTTCATCCCCGTCTGAATTGCTAGCTGTTCGGTTGATATTGTTACGACAGCTGGATTCACCTATCTGATTCGATAAGGCTCGGATCTGTTGGTCGTGGTCTTCCTTCATCCGCATCATGGTCATTTCCAACTTGAACTTGAAGTTCTCTCTTTGTTTAGTCAATGCATCCTCGATGATTTTGGCTATTTGCTCAATATTGATCATGAATGCTTCGCGGGATAGACCAGGGTTGGATACCATATTCTCAGAAGCAACTGCAGAGTTAGCATCCGATGCTTCATCATCCGAGGATAATCTCCTCTACATTCTCTGGTAGTCCCTACGTCTAGTGGTCCCTGCACGTAGCCGAGTCAGACGATGCGATACGAGGGGATCAGAACTAGAAGGTCGAATCGCCTTTCCCTTATCAACCATATTTATTATGACTTCGGATTGTTCAGGTCCGACCGCTTCTAGCTGGAGTCAAGACATCAGTCGAGCTATTCCCGAATTAACTCTTCTTCCTGAAGAAAAGTTGGGGCTAGAACCACTTGGAACCATCGGGGACTTTCTCTTATCAACCATATTGATGGTAACTTCTGAGAGTTCGTTACCTCGAATAGCCGAACGTTTCTTACGAAGACGCTTTAGCTTGGTTTTCAACGCTTTCGAGGAAAGCCTTTGGAATACCGAGATCCTCTGCGAAACGGTCTTCGGGCAGTTACATGCCGATAATACTGCCCTGATAATCTTGGTGCACAGAAAGTGAGGGTCCGCTTCCCGGGTAATTCTCTTTCGATATTTGTTCGTACCCCCAGCGCAATAGTACAACTCATCGGTCAGATGACCGGAGCAACCTATCGTGTGTTGACATGACTCCCCTGGTATAACGTTGTCATCGTTAGATGAATACGTTTCTTTCAGGGGATTTGCCGCTTTATTAGCGTTCTCAAGAGTCACGTGTTTAGAACTACGCTTTTGGGAGCGCATGATCTCATCAGGCTCCTGTTTTTGGATATACATCCCCAGGCGGGTGGAAACCGAAGTTTTGCCTTTATGAGAAGGCTTGAAATTGTTACGAGGGCGTGCGTGACCCCCAGCTCGACGAGTCGCTTGGGGTGCAGTCACCGGACTTAAGCATTCTTCAATCGGGAATTTGCCTCGATCTTTGCGTAAAGGACCCAGGCGATCCGCCATCCTTATCTTGAAACGGGACAAGTTCACGATGTCGCGGGGCTCCACCAGAGATGCGGAACTCAAAGGGATCAACGAAACAAGTGCAGAACATCTTCTGTCTTGACTCTGGCGTGGGTCAGATTTGGGTGACCCGCGGGTCGGGGGGTCCGATTTGGGTGACCCAGGTGACCCGCGAACTGGAGGCTTGGATTTGGGTGACCCAGGTGACCCACGAACTAGAGGGTCGGATTTTGGTGACCCAGGTGACCC
>BQKN01059242.1:94310-117207 GCA_022839385.1 Asparagus kiusianus | reverse complement strand
GGTTTAAATTCATGCTATAATCTTTATTTATTTGATAATTTCCAACACCTCCAACATACGAGATTTCTGAGTTGAGCCTCCTCGGTAGCCTGAGTTTTTTCTTCAGAAACAAAAACGAAGTTGGTTGAGAGTAAGCCACCAGTGCAAGCTGAACGTTTCAAGACACTCAAATGGCTGAGAACAATATATGAACGAATAAACACCTACTACCACAGGATTATTGGATATACAATCATACCACCAAGTTATGTGGATAGATAGCGGCATAGTGCCAAAAGGCTTGCATAACTACAAGCTCACATCATTAGAGGATATGAAAACAATTGACACAAAGACGAAAACCAGAAACTCCATTATTTACATTTGAGGGAGGCCAGTTCTAAATGCTTAACGATCACATTGCATACTTATTATCTCCACATAAATTCCAGGTATACAATATGACATCTAACTATAGTTTATATTCATACCTGAAAACAGGTAGCGCGACAAAAATCCCAGTCCATATTGGGATGAGGATTTTTTTTATGCAAAAAGGCAATCGTCTATGATTGGGTACTCCAATGGCTCATACAAATAATCAGTGTTAAACTCTAAGCCTTCATACCAATTACTCTGAAATTCAGTCAGCGGCATAGAATCATCATACTGAAAAATATCCATGCTGTTGAGCCCAACATTTTCAAAGCAGCTGATGTTCTGAAGAGAGCAAAGGGGCATATCCTGAGGCAAAGAAATCAAATCTGTGTCAGTCTTCATACTCGGTTCTCTTATTGGAGGTAGCCAACTTCCCGATCTATTAACTTCTTGAGAATTTACAATATTTCCACGCTCGACTTGAACTGAAACAGAGTCGATCGTGCATGTTACTGGCATAATGGTTTTATTGTTGTGGCTTTTGTAATCGGTGAAGGTGGGCTCTCTTTGAGTCTGATGTAATTGACTACTTAGTGGAAGATGTGAGTAGTCCTCCAACAAACTATATGGCTCATGGTCATGTTTTGGATATTGCATGAATTGAGATACAGCAATGCCTCCAGTCAAATTTTGATGCTTTGACGTTGAAGGTTCAACCGGCTTGTATTCAACATTTGTAGCCGTGCTTTTGAATGAGAGAACACCACCTAATGGAGTACTGTTTAACTTTCTGCTATTTGAAACATCGGGCCGTACTGCTTCCTTTTGATCTTTTATATGCAAGGCCACTGTGCTCTTTTCGTTATCGACATGAACAGGAGTTCTATTCTGAGCTTGGAATTTTTGGGTAATGGGGACTGTTGGATGTATCCCAACAGGGACATAGCTGCCAGCAGTATTAGCTTGATTCACTGGAGTTGAGTTCTGAAGGCCGAAGTTTGCCTGAGGAGCCTTGGGGCTGAAGTCCGATTGCATGTTTGCCCCACAATTTTTCCCTTCATGCTGCTTCTGTAATCTACTTAAGTACAGACGATATTTCTGTAGATTGAAATTGGAATTAGATGTGATAAGATTCTATAAATAAGTAAATTTAAAACAGAAACTCGGTTATGCCTAGTAATGCAGCAAAAAAACAGAAGTCTAAACTACCTATATCAGGTACATCATTGCATTAACAGTTGGGAAAACAATGCATGGACAGTTCAAGGCAACTGAAGAAATAATGAAGATTTTATAATTTCTTAGTAGGTGATCAGGTAGATATGCTATTTTTATATGAATATTTACCGAAGAAATCCTGCATGTCACTATCCACCTCACCTTCGAAAGGTAATACATGTGGGCCTTTTACTTGCTCCAAACTTGCACATTTATTGCAGAAGTCAGCCCCACTAATCGATTGCAGCTGCCTCATATCCACTAACTTTCTGGACCCATGTAAATATTCTTCCCAGGCGCATTGCTACGGTTCATCTCATTGATATACTCTGGCAGGGAACTAGCTGTAGCCTCAAACATAAAACAGTAAATGAAGCTCTCTAAGGGATCCATAATTTTGCTTCTGATACTTTGGCTCACTTATTTGCGCTGTATTCTACGGAAATTTCAGCATATGAGCAACGGATATCACGTTCTGTGTCCCGTTATCATCTCTTTTTCGTTTAGTGGCAGCCTAGAGGAAACTGGCAATAAACGAAGTGAACTTAAAAAAAAAAAATCAATTGCGGTGTACTCATCCAGGCTTTCTATGGATCACCTATACTTTCATCACTGAATATCTTTTTCCTTCTAGAACCTGAAAGTATGGCCTCAGGCATATCCAACCCCTTCCCCAGGCTTGCTAAGCTTGTTTCATTTTTCCTCCTGGTTGACCACCTACTTAATTAGTTTCAATTATGGTTTATCCAGGGAAACCAAGATTGCACTTGCTTATATAATGTGACAATATGCCGAATCTTCGCCTATCAATTCAGCGTTTTTAAGGTTTCCTTCAATATTAGTTTATTCCCAGACATGGTATCCAATACAGTAGAGATCCCATTTCTGCCTCTAGATGAACTTGATGGCACAGCAAGTCTTGCACCTAAATTTCACAAACGTCTTTTAAACTAAATCTCTCTTTCTCTAGAATTAAAGTTCTTTTAAAGACGCACCACTTTCCCCCCTGGCTTCTTTCGAGAACCGCCTTCCCTACTGGCTACTTACTAAGAGAAAGAAACCAATCTCTTCACTAGAATTGATTATTTGTCAATCCATGGTTTGGAGTCTGCAGATATTGGTTTAGGGCTCAATATATTTTATTTCCTATCTTATCACCAACACTCCCTTTCTCTTCCATGTGTATTTGATGAACTTCTTCGCTCCTCTATGTTTATTGCATATATTCGCACTTGTTAATGTGCATGCTTCTTATATGGTTGATCTCATAAATGTCATAAAAGGGATGCATTGACTTTGTACCCACTGATCATAGATAAGAAGAAGTTCAATTTTGGGGTTTACCCTAAAATATGTCCATAATGGACAGTGTCATCCCTCAATTGGGATAACCCACACAGAAAATGTCGGTATATGATCTGAGATTCCACGTCCGTGCGTTCGTGCGTACATGCTCGTGCACATCCATGCACTGGTTCTTCCACACAAACAGGTTCTTCCACATAAACATCTTTTAGCCCCTTAGTATTCGATACATGGTCTCCAGAAAGAGACACAGAAGACAAGAAAATAACAACTTATGCAAGTATGGCTTACTCAAACCACAAAAAATTAGGGAAATGTGGCACTTCACTCAACAGTTATTTTACACGAACTCTCTAGCCCTGCAATCAATATAAATAAACACTTTTTCCTTATTTTTACACATAATCAATATTGTTATTTTTTAGAAGTTTCTTTCTGTAAAATGGTAACTAATTTGTCAAATTGTTATTGACAAACTTTTTATTTATTTATCTATTCTTATCAAATAAAGGTTACCAAGCATGTAACATCAGTTAATGTGTTGCTCCCTAGGCATGCGGATTAAGTCCCCACATAAGGAACAAGAAAAGTGTCCTGGTGGTAAAAATGCAGTGCCCTAAAATTGTCTAAATGACTGTCCTACAAGTTTCTAAGCAGAATATAAATGCATATCCCACATTGAGGTTACTCTGAGCATCCCAATTGGAAACTCAAATATAAAGTGTTCTGAAATTAATTTTCAGAACCTTCCACATTGCATAATTTTCTTACCTCTTGACTTTTAAGTATATCCATTGGACTAATAACCTGTCGCTCTTTACTGGAAGTATGAACAGAATCTTAAAAGACCAAATTTTAAATAGCTATAATGCTAGAAGCAACATAGAGAATATTCTCTGTACGAATCTTATATTCAGGGGGAAAAAGTGAGTTTATTGTTGAAAAGAAAGTAGTAAGACGAAAGAGAATGAAAAATATTTAGTGCAGAACATTAGAGAACCAAGCATAGACAGCACAAAGAGTTGGGTTACTTACCTTTTAATTTGCAGGAAAAAATTTTGTTATTTTTAGTGCTCATTAAGTTTGAGAATAAAGCTAATCTGGAAATTGGTTTTTGTAAGTATACCATCATAAGTGAATAGTGATGACAAGTAACAAGATATAGTGAAGCCTGATTTTATCTTCTGAGTTCTGACACATACCATATCCAGTGTAATGACAGAAAACTGAAACAGCCAAAAGCCTCAGAGAAATTTATTTTTAACTAACTAGAAAAGACCACATTCTATCCACCAGAAAGTGATTACTGGGATGCAAAGAAGTATATAAGAAACTTATTTTACCTGTAGATGACTGGCAACATTTTCTCTTGTTAAGCCACGAACATTCATCAAGTCCAGAATCTTTTTAGGACCAACTTCTGTGAGTGGGGGTCATCATAAATCAATCATTTATGTATTAAAAAACCAAGTAAATATTTCAGCAATTGAAGATAGAAAAAGAAGATAATCCGAGAGAAGGGCAACTTACTATCGAATCCAATCTGGTTTACAGCATTAACAAATTTTTGATGAAGGTCCACAGACCAAACAACTCTAGCTTTCTTCACTGCTGCAGAATCATTAACTTCTTGATCCGAAGTGTCTAAATCTTTTCGCTTCCTTACAGAGCTGAGATCAGCTCCACCCGATGATTGCCTATCATCAAAGTCCTCGGAACAATTTCTAAATTGTAGCATATCTTCACTGATATCATGGCCCTCAATCTCTCTCACCTCATGTATTTTCTTTCTATAAACATGTTGCCATATGTTTCTTAGCTCTTTCATTCTTATGGGCTTAAGTAGGTAATCACACGCACCATGCTGCACGCCTTTCATTACCCTACTTGTTTCCCCGTCTACTGACATCACTGCAAAGATTTAAATAATAGAATCAAGTGTTAGAGGTTTTTCCACCCCCTTAATTGTATTGCATAATCCACAAAAAGGGTACACTTTTCGTGCAGACAACTAACTTATGACTGGAAGATCCATCTCAAGTCCAACTTGTTCAAGAAGCTTGAAACCATCCATGTCGGGCATGTTGACATCGCTAATTACAATGTCAAATTTCTCTCTTCTTTCACGAAGCAAGCTCAGCGCAACTGTTGCTAAGCCACATGTTGTAACTGCATTAAGAAGCAAAACAGGTAAGATGGCAGTTATGCATATAATGCAAGTTACACTAGCAACCCAAAAAGACAGTGGAAGAAATTCCAGATTTACCGAGGGTTTAATCTAGGGAATATTAAATCCCAATAGAAATATAACTACACGAATATTACATGGGAAATTTTCATAGAGGAGCAATGGGGGTAGGTAGGAGTGGTTTTTGTTTCTTTTTTCCTTTGGTCTATATGCTTGCGTCCATCTTTTATCTTTTATTCTCATAGCGGTAGTCTTTTTCTTTGGTGGGTGGGTGGGTGGTAGAAATATCCCAAGGAAAATACTTGAATAGCTAT
Organism: Asparagus kiusianus; assembly: GCA_022839385.1. NCBI lineage: Eukaryota > Viridiplantae > Streptophyta > Magnoliopsida > Asparagales > Asparagaceae > Asparagus > Asparagus kiusianus. The sequence continues at coordinate 111,825 of BQKN01059242.1, read as the reverse complement.
CTTTGATATCCTGTAAATGTACAATGTCTTTAAGAACAGTAATTTTACTACATCCTTTTTCGTACCTCAGATATTCTGTGAGATTTTAAACCAAGATTGGATTGCAAAAAGTCTTAGGTTAATGTCATGAAAACAACCTTTTTTCAAAATTAAATAATAATAAAATTTCTCATATATGACTAGCAGAATGATGAAGCAAAAAAGGCCGCGCTGCACTGTAAAGGAGGAGCAGCAAAACGCTAGCTCATGCTCTATTAAAATCAACATAAAACCTTCTGTTCCGTTGGGCTCGGAACGAGACACTATGTGCTTTCTAACGAACTTGCGCTTATTGAAAATGAATAAATATCCAGTCTTGAAAACATATTACTACTACTTATGCCACTTAGTGCTATCGGTAGTTGGTGCCCTCTTTGGAGTACTGTGATTTGTTAAATTCTTTCGACATACACCGTTACGTCATAATTTATCACATACCCTTAAGTTTTTTGCCTAAGCGGTATTGTCACATGGTGTCAGATAAGTTTCAAGTAGTCCATGGGTTTCAAACTCACCATCGGCAATGTAAAGTATGTTTGATTAGTCTCATGTATATATGCAACCTTTCCAAGCATCAAGGGTCAGTTTTTTTGCATGCTGTGAAGTTTGCTTGACATGTGTTTTAGGTTATGACATTATTTTTAGGGGTCTTTAAGCAGTAAGTTTGCTTACTATATACATTGTTAGTCCACAAACCCTCATCTTAAGCTTTTGGAAAAAGTTTATTACCGAAAAAAATTGATCTTGTTCCTCAAAAAATTAGCTTATTGGTTAATTAGTACATTGTTCATAAAAACAAGTAAGAAACAAACTATAAAATTAAACATCCAGTCAAAAAATGGACGTCATGTTGCCATGTTCATATTCTTAAACCGAAAAGTGGCAACCAATAATGACATCACTTGCTCGATCGTATTACACTAATTAGCCACTTGCCTAGATCCAAAAGTTCTCTACTGCAATCCAATAACCTGAGGAAATGAAGTTATTAGGTGTTGCAATATGAATCTAGTCAACCGATATCACTGCTTATCGCATCTCTTACAATTCAATATATGTTGTGTTTGAATTGGTACGAACGATATCGTGGCTCAATGAACTCCTAAGTCAACAAACACAAACTACGGTTAAAAAACCACAGTCCTACCGTTATTAGCACACAAATCAGACACAACCCAGTTCAGCAAAACTCCAAAACAATTCACAAACTAATTCAAGCATAAAACAAACACTTGCAGCTAGCACAACAAACACAATCCTGAAAAGAAAAGAAAACATTAAATCAAAAAAAGAAAAAACTAACAAAAACCCATCAGAGGTTAAAGAAAACTACCATCATAGGAGCACTTTCTAAGCATCTTCTCGAGGATTTTGAGCCAGGTAGGATCATCATCCACCACTAAAACCCTAAGGCCCACCGGGAAAGGCTCGGTCCGAGATGGGTTTTCCATTTCAAAGCTCAATTCTCAAGAAACAGAAAGAAGAGGGGGAGTCTTTAGGAGTCTGCGCTCGCAAATATAAAGGTTTTTTTTTTAGGGAATTTTTGTAACGAATATTGGCGCCTGTGTATAACCGCCTTTATGTTATGCCACCACACAGAGAGAGAATTAGGTAATGCCTTTTGCTTTCCATTAATTATTATTATTATATAATAATATAATAATAATGAAATAAGTATAAAGAAGGATAATAATGTTGGATATTATAATAAAATGTAGTGTTAAATCAGGGCAGTTGTGTTAGCTTTAGCCGAGTGGGTAAAAAAAACCTTTTTGGGACGGGGAAGTGGGGGTATTTAAACTGTGTAATGGAGATGATGATATTTAATTTGTCCAATTAGTGAAGAGGTATTTGAAGGTGGGATAAAGCTATGCTTTTTTTAAAGTCTGCCACTCCAATCTCAAACATCTCATTCCGAAAAGGAGAATTTTTTAAAAAAAATACCTTTTAAAAAATAATTAGTATAAATAACATTTTTGATAAATAATTAGCAAAATCGACCCCTTTTTAGACAGTTCATCAAGACTAGCCAAAAAGAGATTGATTTTGCAAAATATGGTCTTAAAAACACACGGGATTATTAGTCCAATGTGTTTAACGCTGGCTAATCAATCCTAAATATGACGCAGAAAATACACAGAACTAGTAGTCACTTGTGCTAAATAGGGACTACGCCGCTTGGCTTCGAAAACACATGGGACTATCCCATGTGTTACATAGAGACTAGCACTGGTCTTATGCACCCCAACATATACACGGGACTAGTAGTCCCGTGTATTTGTGGGGGTATACAAGCCCAGCCATGCCCCAAAATTAGGGCATAGCCACACTCTCACAAAACTTGCAATCTCTCTCCTCGTTCTCTTCCTCAAATCCCTCTCATTCTCTCCCTCAACTCTCTCTTGAAAAAATTTGTCCCCCACCTCATTCATCCCATCCCACATCACCTCTTTCTCCCTAAATTTTCTCTCTTTCTCTCCAAACCCTAATCAAGACTCTTTCCCAAAAAATTTCTTTTGATTCACTCCATGTTGTCGAACTTCGACACCGTCTAACTTCTCTGACGCCGATGAACTTTAACTCTTTCATCAAGGTAAATTTTTCTAATTTTGTATAATTTTTTAGTTACAATTGTAGTATAAAAATAACCCTATATTTAGAATAATTTTATTTTAATTTTGATAAACAATATGGTTTGGTTAAAATTTGATGGAGTACATTCAATTTAGAGGGTCTTTCAACTACGGTTTAACTAGAAACAATATATATAAAATTTAATTTATGAATAATATAGATAATTTGTATATGATGAATGTTGATATTTCAGTATTGATGACGAATGGAATACCCGTTATTTGCTTGTTCAATGGGAGATTGAGTGTTAGAATGAATAATATGCATATATATGATGGAGAATCTAGAAAATTTTCATATTATCTAAACCATGTGATGTAGGATGCTTAACCGACAATTTCGTGGAGGATTCGGAGAATTACGAGCTATACGTATTATTGATTTCCGTAAAAAACAATCATATTTTTCAATCCAAAAGGCGAATTCTGACATATTATACATGTAAATCGCCTATCTTGACGAGACAGAACCAACCAGATTGTCAAATATTTAAAATCTCATCACTAATACCCAGTTTTAGCTGAAATTCAAAAATAATCAGCTTTTAGTTTATTTTTAGTAATAAAGTTGGAGTCTATTTAGATTAGGAAATAAATTAGAGTCAAATTAGATTAGAAAACAAATTTAATTTTGATTCATGATTTGTTTCCTCTATTATAAGGAGTTTTTTTAGGATAGAATTTAATACTTTCTATTTCTTTGTAATTCTAGTCTTAGTATGAGTCTTGTAACCCCAAAGGATAATATCTTTTCGTCAATAAAATTACTCTTTCAATATTTTCTTCCTGGATTCGAAGTTCTTCATGAATTCGGAGATCGTTCTTTGTGGATTCAGAGAACACCCTTGGTGGATTCTGAGGTTGTCACTTCCACGCTGCGTCAATTAGTATCAGAGCTTTGTTCCTCCGATCCAATGGCAGGTGATGAAGCCCCTTTTCTCGAACTGAGTTTGACGTGATGAAGATCGATGTTAATCACATGAAGACTATCATAGAACGACTTGCGTCGACAGTGGAGCGTGTGAACACGGGAGGAGTTTAAAATCGCGTTGATGATCACCAACGGCGTGATCTGACTCCACATGATGAATTCATTAATGATAACTATGAAGCCTCATGTCGTGGTTATGATTGCAAAGACCACCAAAGATAGGACAATTATGCACTAGAAGATTAAAAATACCATCCTTCAATGGAAAGCTTCATGCTAATGATTTCCTTGATTGGATTAATAAAGTGGATAAGTATTTTGAGTATAAGATAATCCCAGAAGATTGGAAAGTTAAATTAGTGGTCTACAAACTTAAAGAAAAAGTATTTGCATGGTGGGATGAAGTACTGATAAATCGATGCTATCAAGGGAATGATCCGGTTCGAACGTGGGCAAAGATGAAGAAATTATTAAGAGACCGTTTCTTACCTTCTAACTACAAGCAATGTCAGGTGTCTTTAAAAGATTCTTTTACCTTAGCCGCTACGGTCCGTCTAGCGAAGAAGGTGGAGCAAGAACTTGAGCAGAACGACATATGCCCTTTATCATGGATGTTTTTAGAGAGTTATCAAACTAGCTATGATTATGGGAAAATTAAGAAGCCTCAATTCATCTCTGGGAAAGAGTTTGGATTTGTGAAGAGCACCGGGGAAGCACCAATAAAGACTTCATCAATTATGTCAATTATAGAACCGAAGGCATTTAAGATAGAGATTGCTAAGGAGAAGGCTTTGTTGTGCGCAGCGAAAATTTCGGCAGAGTTTCTGGTGCATAATAAGAGACAAAGATCAATAACAATTCCTGTCCCACCAAAAAAATAAGAATCTGAAGCAAACATCTCAACAAAGTGAGATATCAGCTCTTCCTCTCATCAGTTCTAGGACTGATCTGTCGAGGGAACCTAATAAACTATTATAATGACCCACAAACAATAAATCACATAAGTTTTACGTGATTCGGTAAATTGCCTACATCCACAGGGCAAGTAGGGGGGATCTACAATTAGAGGGGAGAGAATACAACTAGGGTTTACAATCACTCAATCTAAACTCTCACACAATCTCTCAAACCCCTAACACAAATATCTCTCTTAAAAGCACAAAAGGACTGTCTGCACGAAGCCAAAGAAAGCCTCTGACTTTTTCTTTGTAACCGCCTAAAAAGAACGCTGACTTGCACCTCTGCCTGCGCCGCAGTTCTCTTTCTCTGCACCTGCTTGCACCTCTGCCTGCGCCCCCTCTTTTTCACCAAGCCAGCTGTTCACAAAACCCTATGTGATATTTATATCTGTTGTGTCTTTGGGTGGGCCAAAACCCGAAGTCTCGAAGTTCAAGAAACCAAAAAATTCAAACTGCTGGCTCTTAGCTAGCCTCTTACGCGGTTAGCTAAAATCTGATGGCTCTTGTGATCCCCCCCCCCCAATGTGATTCCATCAATCAACAATATTTCACATTGGTGAAGTTTTCCCAAAACTAAGCCGACACCAACCAAACCAAATATCTCACTTATTACGTCTAGTACGAAGTAAAACAAATCACGACAACGGACTCAATCCACAACAAGTCGAGAACCCAAATGAGAATGCAAGCACTCTCCAAATGTCGGTATCAACTCACAAATCGGCTGCATCATAAAGACTGCTTACGTATCCTCTTGTCCAAGGAATCAAGCCTTCATGTAGTTCACCCAAATATCCGCGAACGACCTCAATCAAATAGAAGAGTTCGTAACCCTTCTCTAATATCATCAACTCTGCGGCTGATAGCACTTCCAATGGCCTCAAACTCCTTCACTTGAGGTAAACTAATGGCCATATCCAAACTGCATCTATTAGCTGTACTCGAATCAAAATCCAACTCATCATCTGCATACAAAAACAAATGATTTCCAAACTGTGTCACCTCAGTTGGAATCCCAAACAATACAGTATGATCTGAAGAATGTGGAGTAATCTCCACCCAATGTGAACTAGCATCACTCTCCACCTGCTGTGATGCCTCTATGATCTGTCCAAAACTCTCTATCTGCTGAGAGTCAATTAGCTCCCTCATCGAAGCCTCAACCAAAGTGACACTAGCAGACCAAGCACCCAATTGAGTTTTACCTCCTATCATAACAGTTAACAACTCTTTAATAGAATGACCCAAATATGTCGAAGCCTCAGTCCAGAAACTATTCTGTAGACCAATACTTGACAACAAATACCGATCCTCCTCCAGCAAGGCACAGCTCTCCAAATTTGCCATTCTATCTAGTTTCCCCAAGATTTTCTTTCCAACGAAGTATCTCGAAATGACGTGAGCTCAGCTCTAATGCAGAAACAGGTCCATCTTATACCTTCTACCAAAACCTGAATGAAGTACCTTCACCTTTCTGTTCATCTTATACTTCTTCAATCTGTTAGAGACTACTAGGACTTTCTCCAATGGGGATTTGGTTGCAACCCAAACACGCCTAGAACAGCCACCAACAAAAGAAACAAAAAATCTATTACCTCCCAATGATGCCCCCTTGGAAGGCCCCCAAACATCCACGTGAACACCTCCAGAATGACCCTTCGCACGGTGAATAGAGGTGCTAAACTTCATCTTGGTTTTCTTGCTCACATCAACATGTTCACTAGATTTCAAACTGCAGGTCTTCGCACCCTCTTTCAATCTATGCAAGGAATCAATAATGGAATGGTCAAGCCCCAAATGTCATAGTCTAGTCAAATCAATAGAAGTCGCCACTTCTCCACCTGCTACTATACCTCCAGTCAAGTAATATAGGTTATTCCTCCTGATGCCCTTCATTACAATCTGAGAGTCTTCCACAATCTTAAGAACCATGTCCTCAATTCGAACATTCAGACCCTCTCCAACCAAAGCTCCAATCGAGATCAAGTTCTTCCTCAAGGAAGGAACGTATCTCATATCATATAACTCTCTAACAGTCCCGTCAAACATTTTGATGTGAATTGTTCCTACCCCAAGGATCTGACATGCACGGTTATCAGTCATGTACACCACACCACTATCCATCTTCACAAAACTAGAGAACCATTCCCTTCTAGGGCACACATGATAGGTCGCACCACTATCCAACATCCATTCAGATTCCTCCGAATAGCTATCTGTAGGACTGATAGAAAGCGAATAAATAGAAGAGTCAGAATTATTACCATCCGATATAACGATGTTTGCTTCTGATGATGGTTGCTTCCCTTTTCCCTTCTACTTATTCTTCATTCATTCGTCGAGCTTTGGGCAGTTTTTCTTCCCATGACCAGTCTCTTTGCACTAAGCACACTAATCTTTTCTAATTGTAGGATATTCTACTCTAGACCGTGACTTTTAATTCTTCCAGTTTGGACCCTTCCCTCTTACGGTAAACACCTCTGCTACCGGCTCAACTGAAGCATCCATATCCTTCTTTTGAAACTGATAATTCACAAGTATAGCAGTGACCTCACTACATGAAAGTGATGCCTTCCTATTAATAAGAGTAAGGATGAATGTCTCATATTCCTCGTCTGGTAAGGAACTTAACAGCAATAACGTCTTGTCCTCATCGTCAATCATAACATCCACATTCGCCAAATCCGTAAGAAGCTTCGTGTAGTGATTCATGTGATCTCTAATTGAGGTTCCCTTCTTCAACTGGAAACGATAAAGTCTCCTCTTCAAATGCAAGCGATCCTTAACATTCTTTGTTAGATACTTGCTTTCGAGAATCTCCTAAATCTTATTCGCAGAAGTCTTATTCATCACATCATAGTTTAGATCTTGAGTCAAACAAGACCTAATCATACCACACGCCATCCGATTCATCTTCTTCCAAACATTTTCTTCAATATCATCTGGCTTGCCATCTAACTCCAAGGCATCCTCCAAATTATGCGCGTTCAGCGTATCCAAAACCTCGCATCTCCATAATCCAAAGTTGTTTATGCCATTAAACTTCTCCACATCTATCTTCATAGAGTGGATATTCAAACTCTGAATGATCTTCATGCCAGAAGCACCACCCTCGACACCCGAAACATCTTTTTTCCCCGACATCTTTCTCAACGCAATAACGAACGAAGAATAGATCCAAGACTGAAAAGATAGAGTCTTTACTAAAAGATCTCACATTTATCACCAAATGAAGCCCTAGACGAGCTGTCAAATCGATCTACTTCTCCAAATAGCCCAAGCATAGCCCGAGCTCTGATACCACTTGTTGTGTGCATCGAAAATTTTGGCAGAGTTTCTGGTGCACAATAAGAGAGAAAGATCAATAAGAATTCCTATCTCACCAACGAAACAAGAATCTGAATTGAATATCTCAACAAAGTGAGATATTAGCTCTTCCTCTCATCAGTTCTAGAACTGACCTGTCGAGGGAACCTAATAAACTATTATAATGACTACAAATAGCAAATCACATAAATTTTACATGGTTTAGCAAATTGCCTACGTCCACGGAGCAAGTAGGGGGGATCTACAATTAGAAGGGAGAGAATATAACTAGGATTTATAATCACTCAATCTAAACCCTCACACAATCTCTCAAACCCCTAACACAAATATCTCTCTCAAAAGCACAAAAGGACTGTTTGCACGAAGCCAAAGAAAGCCTCTGACTTTTTCTCTATAGCCGCTTAAAAAGAACGTTGACTTGCACCTCTGCCTGCATCGCAATTCTCTTTCTCCGCACCTGCTTGCACCTCTGCCTGCGCCCCCTCTTTTTCACCAAGCCAACTGTTCACGAAACCATAGGTGATATTTATATTTGTTGTGTCTTTGGGTGGGCCAGAACCCGAAGTCCCGAAGTCCAAGAAACCAAAAAATTCAAACTGCTGGCTCTTAGCTAGCCTCTTACGCGGTTAGCTAAAATTCGTTGGCTCTTGTGATCCCCCGGGGGCCGCCCCCCCCCCCCAACGTGATTCCATCAATCAATAGGCTTCTCTAGCGGCAAACAACAAGACGCTCACCCCCCATAAAGGTAGATTTTGCCACCATCAAGATTCATTCTATGGTTCCTAATGTTGATGATGATATGTTAATGAAGATGAATATTCTACATGATATCATGAGTGATGTTATACATATTGATATTGTCCTGATGGAGGAGAAGGATAAAATAGAGAGCGATGTAATTAATGATGTGTGTGCATTACTTGATGGAGAGTTTGGGATAAAGGAGATGAAAAAATTGTGTATGGATTATGAGGAAGAAAATTATTTTTTTGAAGCAATAGTCATCAATAATTTTAACAATGGTGAGATGATACCGTCGACACTATAATATAGGAAGCAACAAGGAAAATATTTGGAGGAGTTTTTCATGTCGACTGCAGAGCCACATGCTGCCAGTTACATACACATGTCATGAAAAAGATCCATACATAAGTTTGATACAAAAGAAGTCCTAGCAGAAGAGGTAAAAGAATAAATGGTGAAAATTAATACTAAATACAAGGCGGATGCTGATTGTTGCAAAAGAAGAAAATTATTTATCAATGAAGCTATTATTCTAACAAATACAAGCTCGTGGTCGAGCTTCTTTCAACAAGGGGAGACCGATGTAGGACGCTTAACAGACAATTTCGTAGAGGATTCGGAGAATTACGAGCTACATGTATTATTTACTTCCACAAAAACAATCATATTTTTCAATCCGGAAGGCGAATTCTGACATATTATGTATGTAAATCACCTATCTTGACCAGACGGAGCCAACTAGATTGTCAGATTTTAAAACCTCATCAGTAACACCCATTTTTGGCTAAAATTCAAAAATAATTAGCTTTTAGTTTATTTTTAGTAACAAAGTTAGAGTCTATTTAGATTAGGAAATAAATTCAATATTAGAGTAAAATTAGATTAGAAAACAAATTCAATTTTGATTCATGATTTATTTCCTCTATTATAAAGAGTCTTTTTAGGATAGAATTTAATACTTTCTATTTTTTGTAATTCTAGTCTTACTAGGAGTCTTATTTGTTTTTCTATTTAAGAAGAGTCATGTTACCCCAAATGATAATATCTTTTCATCAATAAAATTTCTCTTTTAATATTTTTTTCATGGATTCGAAATTCGTTCTTTGTGGATTTAGAGAATACCATTGGTGGATTCGGAGAATTTTCAATTGACTCTTCTTAAATAGAAAAATAAATAAGACTCCTAGTAAGACTAGAATTATAAAGAAATAGCAAGTATCAAATTCTATCCTAAAAAGACTCCCTATAATAGAGGAAATAAATCATGAATCAAAATTGAATTTGTTTCCTAATCTAATTAGACTCTAATATTAAATTTATTTCCTAATCTAAATAGACTCTAATTTTATTACTAAAAATAAACTAGAAGCTGGTTATTTTTGAATTTCAGCCAAAACTGGGTATTACTGATGAGATTTTAAATTTATTTCTCAAATAACAATATATTTTCATCAATAAAATTATTATTTTAATATTTTCTTCGTGAATTTGGAGATCGTTTCTTGTGGATTCAGAGAATGCCCTTGGTAAAATTTTGAGACTATCACTTTCGTGCTACGTCAATTGTCCGTTAAGCAATCTTTATTTTACCCTTTATAAGGAGAGACTGATGTAGGACGCTTAACGGATAATTTGATGGAGGATTCGAAGAATCACGAGCTACACGTATTATTGACTTCCACAAAGAAATAATCATATTTTTTAATCCGCAAGGCGAATTCTGACATATTATATATGTTAATCACATATCTCGACGAGACGGAGCTAACCGGATTATTATATTTTTAAATTCTCATCAGTAATACCTAGTTTTGACTAAAATTCTAATCTTACTAGGATTCTTGTTTATTTTCTATTTAAGATGAGAATTGTAAGCCCTATAGGCATATCTTTTCATCAATAAAATTACCATTTTAATATTTTTTGTGGATTTGACGTTCTTTATGGATTCGGAAATCGTTCTTTGTGGATTTAGAGAATACCCTTGGTGGACTCTGAGGTTATCACTTTCGCTCTGTGTCAACATGCAACTTCGATGGAATGATGAAGGAAATGTATAGACCTACTAAAATTAATCATGAAGAGTATGCAACTAAGATGTTTGTAATTTTTCGATAAATAAAAAACACTTTTTGTAGCGATCATCAATGATCAAGAAATAATTGACATGATACAACTCTCTGAAAAGCAAATCTCAATTTAGTTGTTCATTAAAAAATTTCAATATCTAGTGTTGCCCAAGTTTCGAATGCTCTGGGAGAGTTCTTTTGCATGCTTGAAAATAACTCAAGCGAATTCATTTTATCTCCAAGTGTCATGCACTTAGAAAATGACTCGAGTGAAATAGCATAGACTCAACTACAACATTTAGACGGGCCTTCCCATTGTGCAATGTCAAGTGATATATTCCACAGCGCTTCACGTCATATTACGGATGATTTACCGGTCGGTTCCATTGTAGAAGAGGATGAGGATGCAAATGATGATTCTAAAGATGTTGAAGAAGAGGAGCGACTTGATAGGATGCATTGTGCAATTGGACGAATCATTAAGGACATCCCTTCGATTGATGAATTTTGTGTAAACAACGATTATGTAGAGTATGAAGAATCGTTGTCAGAAGAGCTTCAAAATGAGGAGTGGATGAATGCCTCACAAGCTGAATTTATTGATCTTAGTTCTAATTTTAAATAACCCGAGGACTTAACTTTCAAAAAAGGAGATCTATTCGAGAATGAGGAAGCATTGATTTTCGCTATACGTGAATGGTCAATTAAGAATTGGACCCTTTATATCATCATTTTGAAAAAAATACCCTCAAAGCAATTAATTATCAACTTTGATAAGCTAATATGTGGTCATAATGTTAACATTATCAACAAAACATTTAAATTTTTAGCATCAAGTTGATGATTTGTTAATTTTAAGGGTATTTTTTGCAAAATTGATAATATGAGGGATAGTTTTGCAAATACTGAGATTTAGGGGGAATTTTTACAAGTACTCATGATTTAAGGGGTATATATATAAATAGCCCGAACTTATTATTGGTCAAATTCAAGTTGATGAAAACTAATACAACCAACTACCATGTAAAGTGCTACTTCAATGAGAAAGCTCAAGGAGAGTATGCAAGTGCACAAGATAAAAGAAATTCAAAATGGCATTGGAAGCTTAATACATTTGTTAGAAAAAAAATCTAATGGGCAATTTATGATCTCTAGTTATTGCAGACTTTATACATGTTATAATCCGACTATCAATGTCAATCATAAGGCAGCAACTTCCTCATGTATCTTGAAGCTAATTACGCCCCAAGTAAGGAGAGAACTTGATCTGACTCCAGGTCAGATAATCACATGGGTAACAATATGAGAAAAATAACTATATCTAAATATAAGGAATATGATGCGCAGAGTAAAGCATTGACTAAAATCTTTAGATATTGTGAGAAATCTTATGAATTACTTCCATAATATTTTAAAGCAATTAAGAGGAAAAATCTGAATACCGAATATAAAATACTGTCTAAAGATATTGCATTGGGAGTGAAGAGGTTCAGACGAGTATTTTGGGAATTTGGACATGCTATCAAGGGGTTCTCATTTTGTCATCCACTCTTAAGTATCGATGGCACACATTTATATAGTAAGTACAAATGGGTGCTTTTGGTTACGAATCATGCAGACGCAAATGTAGGCTACTTTCATTAGTCTTTTCAGTTGTTGAGGTAGAGGACACATCAAATTGGAAGTGATTTTTTCAATGTATTTACAGATTCATTCATATGGCCCAAAGTCCTAGAACAGTTACTTTTATTTCCAACCATATGAAAGGAATTCCACGGGCCTTGCACAAGGGTTTTGGAGCACCACTTCATCATCGATATTGCTTGAGACATATAAGAGATAATTCTAAGAAAAACACAGAGAGGTCAATTACAAAATCTATTGTGGTCAGCCGGGTGTACAGTCGACACATTGGTGTATGAGCATTGTAGGGAGAATATTGAGTCACTTTTAGTTAAAGCACATAACTGGATTGAATAAAATTTGAAGCTACAATACGAAGATTGATGGGTGTTAGGTAAAAATGGCGGAGTGCGTTATTATATGATGACAACTAATTGCTCTAAAAGTTTCAATCGCACACTTAAAGGTGCCAGAGCTATGTCAATTCAGGCCTTGATTATAAGGATGTTTTATAGGTTAGCAACATATTTTAACAAAAGCCATGGTGATGGTGCAAGTTGGACGATAAGTTACACTCCAAAAAATGATAGCATATTGCAGAAAGGATTGTGGCTGTAATGTACCAAATTGTAAAAATTTCGGTGCTAGATTGTGAAGATACTTACATCATTTATCTCTATGATCGGGAGTGCAGTTGTACTTGTAATATACTACAATTGCAAAAATTATCCTATGAACATGTTTTAGCAGCTGGTTCCAATCAGGATAGTAGTGCTAGATAGCCTTATGATTGGTATTGCTCAGCTTAGTTTTCAACAAATCGTTATCGAAAGGCTTACAATGAGAATTTTCATCCTCCTAATGATAGTCACTATTAGCTGGTTATAATAGACCATGTCTATTATCACCTCAGTACAAAAGACAAGCAGGACAACCTCGTTCCATGCACTAGATTAAGGGCAGGAAAGAGTATCGTCGTGAATTAAATGTAGTCAATATAATCAAATTGGTTAATAGGTCTTGTTGTCTATCAAGAACAAGTAGATGGCAATTAATTGGTAATAAGTTTTCTATCTCTATTTCATACTTCTTATTATAACCTTATTGATTCAGCAAGAACTAATATGTTGGAGACTATTTGGAGACTATCATTTTCAAAAGTAACAAAACTTGAGGCATGCATGCACAAAATTCTTATAATTCATTATTTTTATATTGTACTCTAAATTATTTTTCATTGTTGTTCAAGGAGGACCAGAGCTAGTTATGATTGATCATAGCCTCAGACATATGCGTTAGCCACTTATGGATGAGCGTATGATTACCACAGTAGCCCAAGCCGGTTTTCTCACATGCTCAAGGCTATGTTGGATGAAATTAGATTAGCCACTACTTAGTGAATTGATGGATAGACGAAGACCAGAGACTAACACTTTTTATCTATGTATTGGCGAGTCGAGTATTACTCTCCAAGACATAGCAATAATCCTTGGTCTCCACATTGATGATCCTTGTATTACAGGGACAGATAGACATGCATGGCGTTGATTTTGTGAGGAGTTGTTAGGAGTAGCTTCACCCTCGTTGCTCGGGAGAATGTTAGATTGAAGTGGCTAGGAGATACTTTCTCACACTTATTACCAAAAGATGCATCCTAAGTCATGATCCAACAACATACATGGGCATATATTTTGCACATCATTAGGACGCTTCTATTCCTTGATTATAGTAAAGATAAAGTGAATTTAAGGTAATATAATTTGTAATTTGAATATTTATATAATTGAATTTTTTACTTGAATAGAACTAAATAAATTTTTTTAATATGATAGGTGATCACCACTTCTCGATAACTTCAACACTTGCAAGACATTATCATAGAGTAGTGTTGTTTTAGCATACATGTATAGAGAAATGTCAAAAGTGGCTTTTAGACAAAATAAAGAGCTCATGGGGTGTCTGACTTTATTATAAGTTTGGGTGTGGGAGAGACTAGTTTTGAAACCAAGATTATGCGAGAAACGAGTTTTAGATGGATAGATTCCACTGGGCTGTAATAAACACTTTCGAATGTAACTAATGCAAACTTGATAAGAATTTTAGCTGTGGTATTAACTTTGATCATTCACGCAGATAGAACGTCCAAAAATGTTATGATGAGACCCCCCGACAAGATAGCTAGAATTTTATAGAAATGAGTTTGATCGCATGAAAATGTATCAGGTATCAAATTTTAATTTAAGAAAATTTAATCTACTGACCACTTTCAAAGAGACACTAATATGTGAAATATTTTCTAGTTTGAGTGGTGGTCGTGCCATGAGCACCTATGTCATCTACCACTAATTTGCACGGAGGGGCAACCTGTATGGAGAGCAAGAGTTCTACTCATATACTTTGAGATTGTTGAGATGCATATGCAGATCACGTGCTTAGACAGTTTGGTTTGGCACATTACGCTTCACAAGAAGTTAAAAGAATAGAGAGAAAGACTAACAAAGATGGGAATTAGATAAACTGGGAAAATGCGCATCATTAATATATACATAGATGGACAGATTCACAATTTAATAGCATGGAGCAGATTGATCCTCCTATGTAGGAATCAGATTATATGAGATGGTATTGGGGGATTACTAAAAGATGTATAGTAAATCAGACCACAGCTCTAGTCGATGAACACGAACAACGTGCCCTAGACACACGCACACACACGCGCGCGCGCGCGCACACACACACACTATATATATATATATATATATGAGAAATATGGAGAACCTTGATACAAAGTTCTTTTATTGAACTTGGTAGTGAGGTGGCCAAATATGGCCCCTACATCACACCTCAAAAATGGAGCATCTTTTTTGGAGAAGATAAATAGTAATTTAGGCTCTATCTTTAAGGCGTGATGTAGGGGCCAGATCTGGCCACGTTATTACCAAGTTCAATAGAGAAACTTGGTACCAAGGTTCTCCATATTTCTCATACACACACACACCTTTTTTTATATAATTGCAGATAGTTGTCGATCCCTTGCTTGTTTTTTTATCCATGCAACATTCTTAAAGTCAAGTTATATTAATTCAATGTTTATAGATTAAGCTCTAGATGGTTTGTAGATACTTAGCAACTTAATCAATGTGAAGGAACCTTTCAAGATACAAAATATAATTTGTAAATTATATAAATTACTATATATCCATTTTCCATTCAGCATTACCTTCTTTCACAGAAATCCAGCATGTAATATGAGGAGCTACATGTTTATCTCACTTAGTTATCAGAAGGACACTCTATTGCATAAGATTGGTAGGCGTTTCAAGTACAAGGTCCTCATGTACGTCCCTCAGCACTTCCTGACAGAAGAAAAATATGATCACTCATATGAATATGGATTGTAATTATATTATAAAGAAAATAAAGTCATAGAAAAGTGATATTTATGCAAGAAATATTTGTTTGGGTGGCACAATAATCTAGAGGTCTTTATTTGGTATTACTACAGTTTGCTTATATATATACACACACTCATACACACACAAACTTTTTTACGTAATTGCAGATAGATACTATGGATGATATTGACAACATTGCAAATGACAGTCTCGCACTTTCTGTTGTAGAAATAGATCCAATGTACATGTATTACTGTATCAGCAAATAGTGCGGATGGTTCGTAGAGCTTTTCATCGAACTCATGAGGATCTTCATGATGGTCGCGAGGAGATGGTGCAAGGGGAGGATCTTTTATATGCACGCCAACCAGATAGACGAAGACGAGATAGATCTTGTATGCACAACAATGAAGGTGGTCCGTCACAACCATACATGCAACTGGAGAGCGAGCTCACACAAGCTCAAGTCAATAGAGGACGACGATGATTTGCGAGGGTATGAAGAGGGAGACAAAGGAAGGGGTGGACTTCTAGGTTGTATGTGATAGTTTAATGGATTTTCTGTAGGGACTCTATTTGTAAATAAATATACTTGATATATTTATATTTGTGGCAATATTTTAGCGTATGGATAGAAAATGTGTTGTTGTGGACTATTATCTATTGTGTTGTGATGTTTTAGATTGATTATATGTGTTTTAAGTTATGTTTATTTCTTGAAATTTATAGGTTATATAGGGATTATGCTGTTTAGATATATATATGAGGGGAATTTAAATTTTCTGTGCACATGAAATATTGTATATACGTAGAATAGAAGCGTGCATATTTCGTGCATGTTCTCGGCTTTCTGTAAAATACACGAGACTACAAGTCCCGTATATTTTCTGAGACTATTCAGGAAAAGCATGAGACTAGAGTCTCATGTGTTTTCTGCTATTGTACAGAAAACTCACGGGACTTCTAGTCCCGTGAGTTTTCTGCGCCATATTACCGGCTGATTAGTCAGCACTAAATACACAACACTAGTAGTCATGTGTGTTTTCAAGATCAAATTTTGTAAAATCGATCTCTTTTTGGCCAGTCTTGTGAGCTGGTCAAAAAGGGATCGACATTGCTAATTATTTAGCAAAAAGATCGATATTGCTAATTATTTTCTAAAAATGGTCTTTTTTAAAAAAATTCTCCTTTCAAAGACTCAACACTAGCTTATTAAAGTGTATTTACATAATACATATATGAGCGCGCATACAGATTGTGCTTTGATTATCGGGAGTCCAAAAAGGCTGACCGAGCGGATAGGGGGAATTAAGTTGCTCAATCTTCTAATCTTTTTTAATTATACTATCTAGTTTCTAAGACTGAAAACATGGTATGCATGCTTATGTTCTTCTTGTCGGACTAAAGATGCTAATGTAACAAGCTAAACATACAGTAAATCACATCAAAACTGATCAACACAATTTCTTATGACATTGCTGGAAAAATATAATAAATATAACAATAATAATCTTAGACATTATTTTATGGAGCAAGTGCGCTTTCAGTGCGCGGGCCGGCGACCGTGGATTGAACGAAAAGTGCGGTGGAAAGTCTGCGCATAACGTGGACCCAATCTTAAGTGAAATCTATGCGGTCTTCATAACAAATTCTCTCGAGAAACATTATAAATTTTCCAGGGCCGGCTGAAGGCATAGGCCACTAAGGCATATGCCTAGGGCCTCCATATTATTGGGGCCCCAAAAAATTATATAAGAAGTTGACTATTGTTAGGATTCTAAATTATCTTTAATTG
>BQKN01059242.1:74092-86589 GCA_022839385.1 Asparagus kiusianus | reverse complement strand
TATATATATGGAACAATTAGAATAGAGAATGAAGGAGAAGAAAAATTGGGGATATTTGGAGCACAGAAAAGAGGTATTTTTCTGAGCTATTTGTTTAGGGTTTTGTTTGGAGAGATTAAGAGCTTGTTGGTGAGATTAATTTGTTCCTTCAAGTGAGTTGTAATCTCAATTTGTACTCTTTCTTTATTAGTGAAAACCCCATCCCATTTCTTGCCCCGTGGACGTAGGCAATTGCCGAACCACGTAAATCTCTTGTGTTAATTGGTGATTGTGCTTGTTTATTTGGTTGTGATCTCTCTTGTTTGGATTGTGTGATTCGACCGCTTCCGCGCCGCGCACAACAGATGTTTGCATGCAGATCTGGACAGTTTACTTATAGTCTTAACCTATCAAAAATAAATAAATAAATAAATAAACAATACATCCTTATCCTACCAGACATATGTATTTAACATCCATATCTCTGCTTCATATTGGATATATATGAGTACAAATATATTTGTCGATATATATGCATCCTTTACGTATACGTATCAAGAAATAAAACACTCAATAGACAGAATTAAGTATTATTAATTCTTCTTTCCTGACACACGAGATGAGACACTGAACGCAGCAACATGCTCGATAATTTCTAGTAATGGTGATAAACTTTCATAATGTACTTGTCCTCAACCCTTGAATGGAAAAAGATCGCATGAGTGCCTCATTTTATCATTTTATGTTAATAATAATGTCCCGAACATCGATCAATTAGTTTAAGCCTTGTCCAATAGTGACGAGGAATCGGTGCCAAGGTCCAGAAGCCACCACATGAGAATTGTTTAATGTCTGGTGGTGTCTCCTCAATAAGTCACTAATGAATTCCAATCATAAGAATTAAATAACGAGCTATATATTGATGCTTAGCTTAATTATAGATGGATGGCTATAGATTGTTACAATCTAATGATTGTTAAATTGGACTTGGGAGTATTGACAGGCTACCAACTCACTGAAGACCCCACAATCACCAACATTTATAAGTAACCCCACAATCACCAACATTTATAAGTAGCTCAGATGTTAGCTATAGATTCCAACAATCATCATTATCATAGAGAGCGAGTAGTGGGAGATTATGGTTTGAGCGCTGCAAGGAGAGGGGAGACTGTCTCTGAGAGGGTAAGGAGGAAAATTTTTGGCCAACAACAACATTGCCTTTTATCGGTTAAATGAATTATATATCATACGATCTTTGATTCAACCATATTGAGTTATCTCCTTTATTAAGTTCATCATTATCATATCAACCTATAACCAAGCTACCAAATAAGCTGAAGCCTCAAACAGTTGTTAAAATAAAAATATGAATACATGCATGTATGTTAAGCGTTTAACTATCCTAGGCCATAGTACAACTTAATACAGTTCTTATACATATGATATCTATATGCATGCATCATTAAAACAATGAAAAATATATATAATACGTACAGTTCATATCTAAGAAAACTTTTCTATTGATTTACATGTATCGAGGAAGAAAGAGAAAGGAGAAAAAAAATTGCATAGGACATGTGAATCAAGCAACAACACATATATTAAATGTATATACAAGCTAACCGAAAAAAATGTAGGAGAGATTATTGAAGAAGAAATATTAGTGTTAAGTTAAGATGGGCCCTTTTTTTTTTGTATTCTTCAAGATCATGGAAGTTACTATTATAATCAAGTTCTTGCTAAATTTGGACATCTAGGTTTCACTAGGCATTACAAAGCTTGTTATTATCTCCACCTTAGCTAGTATTTCCAACAGGGCAACAATGGCATCGATCCTTCAAAGCAAAGTCCTCTTTGTCAACTAGCTCTCTAGCCTCTCCCCGTGCACATCTCAAACCAATGAATTAAGCATTTTTTTTCTCCTAGCTAAAGCCTACATGCATACAAGTGACCAGAAATGTATGTGCAATGTACATTAGGAATAGACCGTCAGTACCCAGGAAAAAAGGCAGCTTTTTATCAGATAACTTCCCTCCCCAACTCCCTTTCACTCAAATTCTGACACGCTCACGAACCCAACTCACTCCAAAGCTAAGTTTTGGACAAATATGGAACGAAATTAAAGTGTCTCCCTGTGAAAGGAATTTAAAAATTAAAAGTATTAGTAGCTAGTGGTGGGGGGATGAGAATGATCACATTATTAAATTAGCACTTACCAGAGAATCAATTGGTGGGCTCCTTTATAATTCATATAAGTTAGTAGGCTTTCTTTGATTGATTGTACTTTGGTCTCCAAGCTATAAACTCTAAGTGGGGAGAGCACAAGCCCCCTACAAACTATAGGGAGCCCAATATGAATCAAAGTTTACTTAAGGCTATGGAGATTCTGCGTTATCTGTTCTCTCTGGCTTGCACTACTACTGCTAGAAGCTTCTCTGTGAGTCATATAAACGAAGCGTGCAACTAAATGAGAAGTATCTGGTTCAAAAAAATTACTTTAATGAGATGATGCCAACGTGCATTAATCTATTGTCTCAATAAATTAAAGCCCTATATTTTCAGACTATATATATATATATATAAACATATATGAATTTATATTCTGTGTTTCGTGACTAAAAGCAAGGAAAGTAAGTAGTTATTAATGCAAAGGTGATGGAAAAGGATTGATCCAATTGTAAAAATAAAGGGTGGGTTGGTTAACTTGATAACAACTAAGCTCTTATGTGTATACTAGTGGCGAGGCCACGGTGTGGTTAAATATTTGCTTTATGAGCGCGAGGCTAAAAGGGAAAATGCCCACCATCGACATTCTTTTATTAAATTAAATAGAGGGTGTTAATTAAAGAGAGAGAGAGAGAGGATTGAATTCACATGGGATTGCGTTGCTTTAAGAAGTTGTTTCGTTTTCTGTCTGTCTGTGGGGATTTGAATAGAACTTGGATTAATTGCACATGCATGTTGTGGGGATTAAACTAAATTTGTTTTGTTCCACTACACCAGTTTTAAGTGGAGTGCCCTTAGGTTTACCCATCTCAATCTCTTTTAAGACTAAATTAATTACTAGCTAACACTTATTGTATATTAATATAGATCTCATATTAAGTGTTTATCAAAAATAAAGGTACGTTGGCACAAATTACAGCTGAAAATATTGCTTCAAAAATAACAAGGAAATTTTTTTGCAAGCATAGAATTCAATCTCTCACGTAGATCGATATAGCTTTCAATGAATTCAATGATTATTTCTATTCACTTGCCCAACGAAATGTCAAACGTTGACCCCAATTAAAAAAATCATTAATTTCACACCCAACCAGATTATTCTCCATGATATATATCAGAATATTTTCATTCGCTTAACTGGGCCACAACAATCAGAATTACATGCCCACCCCACCTCTGAGAACTAAAGAATCCCATGGCTATACTCTACTTTGAGTAGTCTCTGCACTTTGTTATATAATTAAAATAATGAAAATTCCAATTGTCCTTTGCTGTGGACTCCTCAGAGGATTCAGTCTTCTTCTTTCTTAAAACGGGAAAGTAGTTCCAGTGAGCTGGACTTTTGATAAGAACAAGGAGCAAAATCTGACTCCTCACGACCCCATTTTTTCACTGTAGAAAGAGATAGGTATATATAAATATGTACATGAGACCTGTAGATTCCGGACCAATTTTGAAAATAGAACCTTTTGAATATTTATTTATGATTTTCGACCCAATCCTAACTTAATTAGCATTTTCAGCCTAGTTTCATGAAACTAGGTCAAAATTGGTGAATAAAACTTCACGGGATTGTCAATCATGTGAAGTTTAAATATAGAAAACTTGGCAATCCCCTGAAGTTTTAATTAGCAATTTCGACCTAGTTTCATAAAACTAAGTAGAAATTGCTAATTAGTTAGGACTAGGTCGAACATTGTAAGTAAATGTTTAAAAGGGTTGATTTTAAAATTTTGTCCGTAGATTCCTTACCTAACTGTTTGAGCAACTAGACTCCGCATTGAAAATTAGAAAACTCAATGACAGGATGATAAAAGATAGTGGATTGTTAGGAGGATCAATGTTTGCTCTATGTGAGTTTCTCACCTAAACATAATTTTCCCTTTTACTTTAGATTCAACATTTCAATTATTGTCAGTGCACAAGGATATACTCAGTTCAGGGTCTCATGCTTCTTTAAAGCTCTTGTGTGAATTCAAGCTTTATTACATTGGATAAGGATATAACTTTTTTCCTATATGGCTATCATGAATCTCTGACCTTTAATTTGTCATTACAGGCATTTTCTCTATGTGATTTTTTCTTCTAAACATACAATTCTATCACATTAGATTCGACAATCCATTGTTGTCAATGCACAAGGACATGTTAATTTCAGAGCATTAGGCTTCTTTAAATCTATTTTTTTTTTTTGAATTCAAGCTTTATTACAGTTGATAAGACTAGGGTTAATTGCAGATAGACCCCCTTACAGCTGTACTATCCCTCACTTCCGGATAGACCCCTTGTAGTTCTATTGTCGCAGATAGACCCCTCGAACGAAATTTTTTGACTATGTTATCCACAATGATGTTTTACTTTTAGAGTTAAGGCTTCTTGAAGACTCTAGATTGAGTTCATGCTTTTTCGCGATGGATAAGTATATAACCATTTTCTTATATGGATTTTAATTTGCTCCAGTTTTTTTCTTGAAGAAGGTGGTTGTCAATTCAGTAGCTATCCAAGTGAAATCATGTTATTAACAGAAGTTTCGACAAAGCTACAGCTGAGGTATGAGGAGTTTCTTTCCATGTCACTAAGCCTTTCTACAATATTAGTATACAGGTATATTTGCTGACATTGATTAACTAACACAGCTTGATTAACTAACACAGCTTTTATTGGAGAAAACTCTAAGAAATATTATGTAGTGCTTGCTGATCAGAAGTTTAGATCACCTTAATCACATACTGCTGCACACTAATTACCTCTTAATTAATCAACTCAGATGACTTAACAGATGATGTCTTTCTGCTTCACATGACTAATGAAATAAGTTGCAGAATACTTCGGCAACTGTTATTGAAGCATGTGGTCGTTTGTTGAAGTTTCACCAATGCCTCTATCATGGTCGTGATATAAATGGCTCCATAAGGTTAGTCAAGGGAGTCAAATTGCAACGATGAATAGTCACTTGTCACAGTGGTTTGAGCCAAGCAATGGTTGCACTTAGTCGAGCCCAGGGCTTACATCAGGCTCGTGTCCGCAACGATCAGATACTATATTGGATCTTCAAGATGCAAATTTCCTCTTGATTCATACAAAATAACAGTAAGGATTACAACAAAAGACATAGAGAAACATACATTGGACCTGAAAATTGCTCCATCTGCGTTCTCTTCACTGAGTTTGATAGCGTAAAAATCATGCCAATGACAAGCTAAATAAAACTTATGAAAGCATTAAACACTTTGTTCTCCGCCTTTGCTCTCATTCGATTATCTTCTCTGAGAGTCTCAGCTAAGGCCATGTTTCCTCAGGGTTTGGATATAGTTTCTCATCAGGGTAAATTTGAAGGAGCACAGATCATAACAGTAACCCAAGTGTAAATCGGTAAATTTGAAGGAGCACAGATCGTAACAGTAACCCAAGTGTAAATCCCAGTCTTATGCACTGCAAGTCATCAAAATCTATCCTGGAAAATGAGAACTAAGGTTGTGGTAGAGGATAATGCATATAACAGAAAAGAGAAGCTGTTTTGCTTAACATCTGCTTACCTGACTCCATAGTTTCGTACTGGTGTTGCTAACATGATAACGACATGTCAGGGGATTTATGGAAATTATTCTGATCAGGTATGAAAATGAAATAGTTTGATCAGCATTGCATTGCATTTGTGAAATTATTTAGTTACAAAAATAAGATGAACTCCAGTACACACAAATAGAAACACATTTCCCATGTTTAGGTCAATCCTAAATAATGTATATCAAGAATAAATTGTAAAAACAAAATTGAAAATTTTTAAAAAAGAGCCTCTGCAATACGAAGAAGTTTTAAAATACAGGTGCATTTCAAAACTTCCACACAATGAATATTACAAGAACTGGGCACACTTCAGAAAGATGAAGAATAATTTGTTACATGTTCAAGTTGATAAAGTCCCAGCAAGCGTATCAGCAATATATTGAATTTGCCATGACACTTTTTTCCCCGTGTTTTCACTCACCACTTTAAGCATGTTCCGTTTGAACAGTTGATCTACTGCAGAATTTGTGAGCTTAGTCACGAGGTCAAACGGAGTAACGAGTAGCTAAATCAGTGATCTTGTGTGTGACTGGAGAAAAGTTCAATCTGTGTAACTGCCAGTAGAAGGATTTGGCAGCAGAAGAAGAAGATGCAATTTAAATTTAATAGGAAAATTTACTGCTTTTAGAAGCATCGGTATATGAATTAATACTGCTAGAAGGAAAGAAGATAGGTATCAATTTGATAGAAATACTGAACAGATAGAGTACAGAAGGGGGGTAAAAATTCATAAGATGTTAGCAAAAACCAATGAGTTGAAACCCAAAGCCCATAAGCCATAGGCTTTTGGCCTCCCCGAAGTTTTGATAGTACTTGCCGGATGCCGCAGGCTTCCATACAATTAACCTGTAACTTTTCATGCGACACCTACATCTTCGTCGAATATGTACATGAAATAATCTTAAATCTAAGTTTTATACTTGCCTTTTCTGTCAAACACTAGCATACAGAAAGCCAAAAAGAACATATGTGCTACTAAAGTCTAAAATTACATGGATATCATTTCTATGCAGTGACCTGAAGAAAACACAAAATTAGGTCTTGATCGATGAGTCTCTATGATAATGGTTGTAATGGATATATACACTCTGGAAGCATCACACGCGACATTTCTAACTAGTCGATAGCATCTAAAAAAAAATGTTTCGCAACCAATCATTTTTTCAGTTAGCCTTTTCACCACCCACCAGCCTAATCTTGCTATCTGCAGCAGGGGTATATATATTCATAGGAACGCAGCCGACAGAGTAAATACACGACCATCAGAGAATTCCACATTTCCCTGAAAATCAATGCAGAATAAATTTAAATCTGATTTATAATACAACACGAACAAAGTTAAATTTAACAAAACGAGGATTTATGTTTACTGCTTAACCTTGCCATTACTTTGTAAAGGATTGTGAGGTATGCTTTGATTCGTGGTATGGATGAGGGGTGCGCTACTTTGAATGGTAAACAGTGCAAATGATGCAGGCGTAATCAGATCGTTATTTGTGGAACGGCACGGTTGGGAGCTTGCACTGGGATCATTAAACAATTGGATCATTTGAATTAAAAGACATGAAATGATGTTAATGATGTAGAAATAGCATATATAGGTGCTAGAGTGAAGTAGGTAAGACTTTGACTTCTTGGCTTCTAGCTATATATGCTAATCATAAATAAGACGGAGTGTCTTATACGCTAATGTTAAGAAGGAGGGGTTGAAGTAAATAAGGTTATAGTTGCTTGACTTAGCTTTTACACCAAGATGCCCAACGTATACCCGTTAGAGTATAAAACAGTAATCCTCAAACATCACCACAACTTCATAATTTTTTGTAATGAACGGGGGCTTTAATACGGTATCAAAACAACCTAGATATTGAGATTCCTCCGGCTACGAATTAAAGCAGATTTTTTGAAAATTATCACCGCTAACTGAGGCGCTCAACGTGAAGTCAGTTTTAATTTGGTTGGTGTATATTTGAACACTTAATCGGAGTTCATCTATGCAGCTAGGATAAAATATCTAATGAAAAAGAGGTAGGTCTGATGTGACGTATGTAAAAACATCAAAACTTGAATCCTATGCCAAGTCATTGATTAAACTTAAACTCCATGAAATATGATACTACCCCCTCTTAATAAATTTGATCCTAAACTCAAAATTAAGTAATGGGTAGGCATAAAAAAGAGAGCATCTCAATAATTTTAGAGCAACAATTGCGTGAGACAAGGAGGCTGCGCTGAGGAGCGGCATGCCTTTTAGAGAGCGCTGCGCCCAACGCATGATGTAGGACGCTTAACTGACAATTTCATGGGGATGCAGACAATCACGAACTAAATACAGATTTATACGTATTATTGACCTCCGCAAAAAAAATGATCATATCTTCTAACCCAGAAGGCGGATTCTGACATATTATATATGTAAATCGCCTATCTCGATGGGACGGAGCCAACTAGATTGTCGGATTTTTAAAATCTCATCATTACACCCAGTTTTGGTTGAAATCTGAAAATAATCAGCCTTTAGTTTATTTTTAGTAATAAAGTTGGAGTCTATTTAGATTAGGAAATAAATTCAATTTTAGAATCAAATTAGATTATGAAATAAATTCAATTTTGATTCATGATTTGTTTCTTTTATTATAGGGAATCTTTTTAGGAAAGAATTTGATACTTTTTATTTTTTTTGTAATTCTAGTCTTACTAGGAGTCTTATTTATTTTTCTATTTAAGAAGAGACATGTAACCAAAAAAACTTGTTTTATCAATAAAATTTCTCTTTTAATATTTTCTTCATGGATTCGAAGATTGTTCTTTGTGGATTCAGAGAACGCCCCCTTAGTGGATTCCGAGGTTACTACTTCCGCGCTGCGTCAATTGGTATCATAGCCTTGTTCCTCCGATCCGATGGCAGGTGATGAAGCCTCTATTTCTCGAACTGAGTTTGACTTGCTAAAGACCAATTTTAATCAGACGAAGACTGTCATGGAGCAACTTGCGGTGGTAGTTGAGCGTCTGAACACGAGAGAAGTTCGAAATCGTGTTGATGGTCGTCAGCGACGTGATTCAACTCCACATGATGAATTCAACAGTGACAATAACCCTAAGCAAGACCTTGGAGTTAGGAAGAGCACTAAAGAAGCAATAAAGAAAGAAGAATCACTTCCAGAGCACACTATCTTCCGCACAAGGTGCACTATGATGCAGAAGATTTGTGATGTCATTATTGACAATCACAGTAGAAAGAATCTTGTCTCTCGGCGTATGGTGAATAAGTTAGGTTTGAAGACAGAGAAACACCCACCTCTCTACAAGATCGACTGGATTCACAAGGGTAATAATGTGCAGAACGATGAGATGTGTCGTGTACCTTTTTTCTATCGATCAGAGGTATTTTGATGATGTGTTGTGTGATGTGATCGAGATGGATACTTGTCATATACTTTTAGGTAGGCTATAACAATTCGATATTGGAGCTACTCACAGAAGTAGAGACAATGTTTATATCTTCAAGAAAGAAGGACGTCAAATTATATTTCTACCTCTTACAGAAAAGGAGCCATCTAAGATAAAAGCTACTAAGGAGAAGAAACCTTTGGTGATAAACAACGAGGCTTTAGTAGAAAATTTGAAGAAATCTGAAGAGGTCTATGACTTGGTTGTAACTAAAAAAGAAGAATCTGCCCCTATCGAAATTCCTCCTAAGGTGCAAACAAACGTTATGCATGAGATTCATTATGGTGATATGATAGTAAAGATGGATGATATACATAATATTCTCAAAAGGGTTGAGAGTGATATTACACATATTGATGTTGTCCCGATGAAGGAGAAGGATAAATTAGAGAGTGAGACAATTGATAATATGTGTGAATTTGTCACACCTCACTTCCCAAAATACCCGGGAATCGGAACGTGAATAAGCCCGCGACCTATTAGATTAAGGAGAATAAATAAAAATAAGCATTTCTCCTCAACCTAATACGTTAAGCGTCTGAAAGTAAATACAATACAAAGGCACGGGACCCCGATCACAGTTAGCAAGAATACAATGAACAACACAGAATAAAATAATACATATCACAAATGAATATCATCCAAGACATAAAGTTTGGGTCAACATGCCCTTATACAAAACTGAACAACTGAATACTGAAGAGGTACAAAGATACATCGATCAACGGAAATAGAAAGAACTATAAAAGTAAACAAGGACCAGCAGATAATAAAAGAAAAGACTAGGCTTCGACTCCTTCTTCTGCTCTGTATGCAAAGCACTCTTGCTAAGAATACTCTGGCTCCTGACGATCTTCCAGCTAGACATGTTCTTCCTCTAAGTCTGACGTACACCAGAGAAAACAGGTGTACGTCAGCGTGCATGGAACACGATAAAATCCCACAAAACAAATAGAACGAACGAAAACCCAAGCGGAAAACGATATGATAATAGAAATGACAAAAGGACGTGCAACTGAAAATTTAACAACATCAACCAAGTGACAACTCGATCATGCAGCTAGCGATCAGAATAATCATCCAAGTAACAAGGTCATACAACTAGATAGAATTAATATTTAAAAATCTATAACAAGAGACTTAGTACGTCGAGCAAAATAATCCAAACAAGGAAACCCTCATGTATATCCTATATGTCTCAAATTGTAGATAATTAAATATTAATCCTGATCTATGTATAAAAAGAAACACAACTAGCCTACATCTCACAAGAATCCATAATCATCTAAATAACGAGGTCATGTAACTAGCCATTCTATAACAGGTCACTGGTCACATCTCACACAGAGCCAATGCTCATATCATCGGATAACTGACTGTTCACAAATCTCCTACGTGCACCCAATACGCCGCTACACTGGATCGGTCAGAGGGCTATACGTAATCCGATTTTAACCTGGTTCGAACTCAAGCTAAACTCGGGTGAATATCAAATTTACGGACCAAAGTGACTACACTTGCTTTACTTTAACCTAACAAACTAACCCCAAGCTACACTGGATCATGAGGCGAGCCTGGAAGATACATCAACAGCTATATCTGATCACATGAACATGGATTTTTCCATCCCAACTCTTCTCGTTTTTTATGTCAACCATAATCCTCACTATCTTTGATTCACTACCTAAATCAGTCAACACACCCACACATATCACTAAGTCTATTCATGACGCACAAGGCCATAAAATCATGAAGTACTAAGGTTCTCAATCACAACAAGGAACAATCAATACAACTAATCATGTATAATAATATCATAGCATATCAAATAATCAAGTCTAAGAATTTGAATCATAAAATTGTTCTAAAATTAATCTTCTAAAATAATAAATTTATTTACCTAAAATAATCCTTTTGCAAAATGAGTTCTTTCAAAATAATCCCATTTTTAAAACAAATTCCTTTAAATTATTTATAATTATTATAAAATAATTCTTTTTCTAAGATAATTCCTTTTAAATTATAATAATTTTTCAAAAATGATTCCATTCTCAAATAAATTCTTTTTAATTAATATAATTATCTAAAAAATAATTTCGCTACCAAAATAAATTCTTTTAATTCATAATAAATAATCTAAAGTATTCTTTTCTTAAAATAGTTTAACAATTCAATTAACCAGTTTTACCAAAATAAATTATTTTAAATTATCTATTTTAATAATTATTCAAAACCAACTCCTTTTCTTAATAAATCCTTTTCTCATCATAATAATTCTAAAAATAATTCTTTTTCTCAAAATAGATTCTTTTACAAAATTTTATAAATTCTCTAAAATGATTCTGTTGTCAAAATAAATTCTTTCACTTCATTATCATTATTCCGAAAATACTATTTATCACATAACTATGATTTAAATCAATATTATTCACCAAATAACCCATGCAGATAAATATGTCACAAATAAACTATGCAAATAATTCATAATAAAAATAAATATTCAAACTACGAAACAGAGAGAGCGGGATCTTGCCTCGGGTTGTGTCGAACAGATCAATGATGTCGGTATAGTGCGTCGATGCTGAAGGGACGACGGATCTGGTTGAGCAGGTCGGCGTTGACGACGGGGTAGCGGTACGACGGGTTGTTAGAAGCAACGGGTTCATCGAAGGGTCGGCGACGGAGAGGGAGCTCGCGACAGTGGTGGTTGCAAGGGGAGTGGTTCTGGTGTAGTTCAACGGAGGGAGAGAGGGGCTCGGCATCGCTATAGGGGAAGGGGAGGTCAGGGTTTGGGCAGCGGGAGGTCGTTGCAACTGGGTTTCGGCGGGGCTGACGGTGGTCGCGGGAGCGGCTTTGAAGGCTGCGGGCGGAGGTGGCTGGAGATGGCGGCGAGGTTGCAGGTCGGCGGAGGGGAGCGACGACTCGGGTGGAGGCGGAGGGGAGGACGACGGGGAGAGAGACGACGTCGGGGAGGCATGGCCGGTGGTGGCGATGGGGTGTTGAGGAGGATGGACGAGGGGGCTATCGTGCGTAGGTGGCCGGAGTTGGGTTCGGGCGGAGGAGAAGGGGCGAGAGCTACGCGGAGGGGCAGACGCGGTCTCAGTCGGTGACTTGGCTCGCTGGCGGTGGGTGGTCACGGGAGAGGGGAGACGCCGGAGGTGGTGGTGATAGGGTCGGGGAGAGAGAGGAGAGAGAAAATGTAAAAGGGGGCGGCGCTGGTTTTAAAACGCGAGAGAGAGAGAGGGAGAGAAAAAACTTATATATATATATAT
>BQKN01059242.1:13850-29927 GCA_022839385.1 Asparagus kiusianus | reverse complement strand
CCCCCCCTCTCCCAGTGGTGGTCCTCCATCGCCGCCCTCTACTTTGACCAGACCCAACGCCAACCTCACCCGCGGCCGGGACCTCACACGCCTCTCCACTTCTTTCTTCTTCTTCACTTCTTTAGCCATTTAGTCTTCTGAAGTACTCTGTTCATCTTACTTCTTCTGAGACCCATTTCACTTCTTTTTCCTCTTCTCTGTTGAAGGTAAGAGTAAACAAGAGGATCTCAATTTCAAGAGGATCTTAATTTCCTCAAGATACATGTACTTTTATCCCTCTACAGAATTCTCATTTCAAATTTTTATCCCCTCCCATGTGTATGTGTGTTCTCAAAAGCCAAAGAAGAAGATTTGCTCTTTCTTTTGTGGATTCATGTATTTTTCATGTTCTTAAACTCTTGTTGTTTATGCTGTTGACCATAACATTCTCTTCTTTGACTCCTGTGATGGGCGGAGGTCACTGTATTCAAAAATACAAATGAGAGTTCACACTACAACGCACCAAAAATTAAACATGTGTATATAGCTAGTGCTTGTTTATGTTTATGGTAGAAACTTAAAAGCAAAAGCAAAAATAATTACCAGTATCTAATATGTTATAATTTTCCCTCTACGAGAGTGAAATGCACTTTGTCACGTTAATTCCCTGATTTTAACATTATTAGTACAACTTTTGGTTTATTTTTCCCGTAATTGTTGTTATTTGTTGAGGATGATTTTTTTTCTCATAATTGAAGAGTATTATTCTGCTGTGTTTGTTTCAAAACACCAACTAACTAGATTTGTAAACTTGAACAGACTTTCAGATAAAATATATTCCCTTGCTGCTGATGTAATGAAGAAACTGGTCTTTGTTGCTATGCTTCACAGGAAATTTTTTGCCTTTGAGCTGGCAGGTTTGGCACACAACTTGAGTGTGTCAGTTGTGCATGAGCTCATGACCCTGAGGAGTACACAAATGCTGGGATTGAGCTCGGCTTCCATGGCTGGAGCTGCAATCTTGCATGTACTACAAGCACCAAGTGCACTCACTTTGATTGATGGGAACAAGGTTGAAGAGGCTGAAGATGAAAGTGAGGAGAAATCCATGTTGCTGAACCTAAATGTAGCATTGGACCCTTTATGGCAAGAATTAAGTAACTGCATATCATCAACTGAGCCAAAGAATAATTTACAAAACGTCCACTGAAATGTTCTCGATGCTAAGCTGAGGGTCACAGTCAAGCTAATTGTAATGAAGCAATTAGTGATTGGAGTGGATTTCTTATTAGTACAATATTTTTGGTATAGCAATGTAGGTTGTAAGACTTTTGTAGCACATTGTTGAAGGTTTTTTGTAATCTCTAAGATTGCAAAATTTGTACTCGCAGAATGCAAAATTTGTAATCATATTTGTACTCAAGCAATATCACCTGTAAGAATGTAAGAAATTTTATAATTAATTTCAGCTGGATAACTTTCTGTTAAACATGTTAACTTTTATTTGACTACGTTAACTTTGAGATTAACATGTACCTGTTGAACATGTACCTGTTGACATGTTTGTATTTCCTATTGACATTCAAGTAAACATGTACCTTTTCATTTGACTATGTTAACTTTGAGGTGTATATGTTAATGTTCAAGTTTATATGCTAACGTTCACATGAACATGTTAACTATCAGTTGTATATGTTAACTTTTATCTGCATATGTTAATTTTCTTACGAACATGTTATATTTCATCTCTGCACGCTAACTATCAGCTGAATATGTTAACTTTCAGCAAAAATACCAGAAATACAATAAAAATAATAAAGGTCAAGCTTGCTGTAATGTTTGTCATCCACATCAACTGTTTACACAACTACGTTAATATCCACAATAAAGGTTCTCTTGAGCTTACATGTTTCTTGATGACAGGATAAAAGTTAACTTGAATGAAATTTCTCATAATTTAGCTATTGGCCTTGTGAGGAGGGTTATTAATATGGGTGTGTTATTAACTGAGGTAAAATCTCTGCTTTTCCTAAATTCACATCTGAACATTTTTCTTTTCCTTTTCATTCACTGACATTCTGTATTCAAATGAAAGTTAACATGTTCATGTTAAAGTCAACATGTTAGAATAAAAGTTAACATATATAGCAGAAAGTTAATATGTAATAATGAAGGTTAACATATTATGATGAAAGTTAACATGTTCAGCTGAAAGTTAACATGTTACGAAGAAAGTTAACATATTATGGTGAAAGTTAACATATTACGAAGAAAGTTAACATATTATGATGAAAGTTAACATGTTCAGCTGAAAGTTAACATGTTACAAAGAAAGTTAACATATTATGGTGAAAGTTAACATGTTACGAAGAAAGTTAACATATTATGATGAAAGTTAACAAAGTTAACATGTTAACTTTGCATATGTATAAGAAAACATGTCTGAATATTTTTCATATGTATAAGAAACATGTTAACTTTTCATTCAACTAAGGTAACATGTTAACTTTGCATATGTATAAGAAAACATGTCTGAATAGTTATATATGTATTTGTTACATACTTGAGAGAGAGAGAGAGAGAGAGAGAGAGAGAGAGAGAGAGAGAGAGAGAGAGAGAGAGAGAGAGAGAGAGAGAGAGAGAGAGAGAGAGCTTTATGAATTCACTCAATTGCAAGCAACCAAACACTCCATAATCCGAAAACATACTACTAATAAAAAAAATCATAGCAACCTCAAGAGGAGCTTAAGCACCACAACTCCAGCCATAATATACTATAAAATTCTGGACGACCTATATTTCTATAACAAAAGTATTGCTGTAAGAAGCAGTCCACCCACATGTACAACAAACGATATCAAATACTCCTACAACAAGCTGATACATCGCGTATCTATCAATGCTTAATCAAGAACACAAAAGAACCAATAGATATACACTTAAACATCAAACTTCTTTTTCATCAGTTCTTATTAGTAGTGCATGGCGAAAACAAACCCATCAAATAATGACTAATCTATGTTGTGAAAACCTGTCTGACATTCTTCCTTGCTTAAAAGTTTCATAGTACAAGAGGTCTATTTGCAACTAAATAAGACATTTTCTCTTCCTTTCTCAGCAGTCTTGTTTGCCAACATAAAGGGCACGATGACTCTGTCCTCTCTTCTTCATTTTCTCCGTGGTCCCAAGTCCAGCTTTCTCCGTTGTATGCCCATGCCCATCTCCTCTCTTTTGAAATTAACATGCCGCCTAATATTGCTTTTGCTCTCCCCCAGTTAGCCCTTGGCTCCGCTTCCCAGCCCCCAACAAGATTGCCCGCCTCATCCGCATCCAACCCGACCCGCTAACCTCCCTCTCCATTTTCGACCACGCCCGCCTCATCCGCATCCAAGCTTCGCTGCGGCGAGCAGCTCTTCATCACCCTGATCAAAGCCTACGCCCTCACATCCAAGCCCACCTCTTCTCACAAGACGTTCACCGACGGTGGCAGGAAGAGGAGCTTCCTCCTCACACGTTCACCTACAGTGGCAGCTTCTTCTCGTCGCCGCCTCCGCCTAATTTCGTTGAGATTTGAGCCTGAGAAGAGAGGAAAGAGAGAGAGGAGGAGGGCTGTCAGTTTTTGGGTAATAAGTTAAGGGCAAATTTGGAATTTGGGAATTGTTTTCTCACTGTGGTGTGTTGGAAATGTAAACAGGGGCTGAAACACAAGTGTTTTATGTATTGGGGGCTTTGTCACCCAAAAAATAATACAGGGGGCTTAGGCACAACAGATTTTTTATTTTGGGGCCTTAAAACATTTTTCCCTTTAAAGTAAAGCAAAACCCCTTTCTCCACCAAAAAGCAGAATAAAAGAGATAAGGTGGGAAAATTAAAAAAAAAAAAGTAGGCCAAGCCTTTATGTACAACACCACATAATAGAAAATTAAAAATCTAGAAGAAAGAAACAAAATAGAAAAGCCCAAGCAACGGGAAAATATGTTTCTTATTCTAAAGTCAAATCATTGGCATAATCCGTAATAATTTAATCAATTATGTAATCACTTACGGAAAGCTGACGCCTCTTTTGACCAAAATACCCAACCTAATCCGTTCAAAAATAATTAATTCCTCATCTTAACAAGCGATTTTCTTGTTAAACAAGATAATGAAGCATCGTACCATCACTAATGACTTCAGCTTAACAAAGTATTGAGAGAAAAGAAAACGATTAAATTAACTACGTTACAATTTTCCAATTCAAACGTATGATATTTTCGAAGATGTTCAACTACCAACCAGGTTGTTGGAAGGTAAGTGTTAACTATGGTGAGCTGAACCAACAACCTCTATTGGCCTCGTTTTATTTATTTATTCGTAGCATTAATTTTTTTTTATTTAGTAAATTAATACAACAAGTATATCATTTTATTTGATTCTTTAAATTTTATAATATAATTAAATGAAGTAGGTTGACCTTTGCCCCTTTGGAGTTTTCGTTAGTATTTTCCTTTTTCTCTTTAGAAGGATAAGAGACAAAGTATTTTATATCGTTCATGTGGTCTCAATCCTAAAAATAAAAAGTAATGAATTAGAAAATGAAACAATGATCAAGCAAAGACAAAGGTTGGGCATGCAACGGATAAAACAACAGAGGCAGAGGTTGGACAAACATGATCAAGCTTGCAAGGACAACCACCACAGCTTCATCCAGTTCGCTTTCGATACGTTTGGTTTCCTTGCAGCTGATGCGGTGGAGTTCCTCAGGAGGGTACAAAAATTCATGAATAAGAATGTGGCGACAGCATGACCCGCTGAGTACGTGTTTCGTAGGTTGGATTTTACAATTCAGAAAGGATTAGCGGCGCAGTTTGTTGCCCGCTTGTCATCATCACATGTTTAATATTTAGCAAATAAATTTTAAAAAAATAAAAATAAAACCAACTTTATGTTTTTTGACCGTTAAGCACAAATATTCTTTTATTTCATTTTAAAATGAAAAAAATGAAACAGATAGTCGAATACTATTTTATAGAGTTGATTGGTGATGCTAGTAAATTGATTGGCTCTCAAAACTTATGTTTAGTCGCTTCTACCTAGGATGATGGGTAAGTAAACATTAAATTTCAACATCATAAGAGTGAAGATTTCTTTTTTTACTACAGAGTGTTTCTCTATACATGATGAGTTCGTATCTCAGTCATCATACTGGTCACTTCTATTGCAAATAACAGTCTAAAATGACTAACTAAATTTATTATCTTTTGACTAGAACATTAAATAATTTGTTTTATTTCCTTCCAATAAATTTTCAACAGAAGAGTTTCTCCATGTGTTTGTTTCAAATCCTATAATTTTAGGATATGGATTTTACCATGGAATTTAAAATCCATAAGTAATTTGTTATGGATTGGGATTTCTAAAACTTTGTTTGTTTCAACAATATTTTAAGATTTGGAATACTATAATTTGTAATATTTATGTTTGTTTTAAACTTTTTTGGAATTTGAAATCCTTAATTTGTCTAACACTTTTGAAATCCACCTCATATCCCACCCAAAAAAGAGGATTTCACAAATCCTTAAATATAATATTTTTTTATTATTTGGGGATTTGATATTCTAAAATTTGTTTTGAACCAAACAAGTTTTATGGAATTCTAAAACCCAAAAAAACCCACTTTTTGATCCTAGAATTTGAAATCCCACCCAAATGCCATTTTTTTTTGAAACAAACACCCCCTCCCTATATGGATCTCAATATCAATCGCGATAGAACCCTATCAAAAACTAGGGGGTCATATTAGAAAGCGTTAATTGCGAACAGAACCCTTGTAATATCAACCTAGCAAATAGACCCATTATAGTTTGCTTTTTGCAAATAGTCCCTCTCAGTTAATTTTTTACTCTTAAAATTATTAAAGATGGCGGGTGGTCCTCCTATAATTCTATTGGTGAGGACAGATCCTCATTTGCTAGTTTATTTTAATTTTTAAAAGAGTCGAAAAAAGTTCATTAAGATGGTGTATTTGTACCTAGGTCGATATTACAGAGTGTTCATTCCTCACAAATAGAACTATAGGGGGACTATTTCCAATAGGGTGATATTATGGAGGTCTGTTTGCAATTACCCTATTAGAAATGAACGGTTAGACACTATTAATAAATTTCTAAAAAGTTTCAATGTATTCTTTTGGGTATTTCGATATAAGCCCCCAATCTTTCACATTTTAGAATCAATCACCCAAGTACTGATATATTGTGATTAGACTCTCGAATCTATATGTTTTTGAAATCAGTCCCACCAAATACTTTAAATATTTTGAAATTAATCTTTTCAAACCAGTACGAGGTTTAGATTTGGGGGGACTAACTTCAAAATATGTTAGAATTTTGCGGGATTATTTCACAATATGATGATCTACGAGACTAATTTTAGCAAAAAAAGTTTTTTAAATTTTTTGGGTTTTGACTTTTTCCGTTTTTTTATTGGGGGGGAGGAGGGGGGGGGGGGTATTTTTTAAAACATCAAAATTTGGAGATTAATTTCAAGATACAAAAATGTGATGGACTAAAATGCCAAAAAAAGCGCCAAGCTTTTAAATTATAAGCAAGTTTATATCATAACATTTTCCTTGAGGAGAATCTCTAAAACTTAAAATGGTAGTTAGCAAAACCATTCACAAATCTTTTGAATATCCTTTTATTAACTCAATAATGATTGTATACATACTTCCAAAGGAATTGAATGGGATGGAGGATACTTGCAATAGGAGCCAAGAAAGGGACAAATCATAAAATGGTCTCTATCTAATTCCGGGCCGCCCCAAAAACGAAAAAAAAATTAGGAAACGTTGCAAGAAACAAACCACAACCGCCCATTGAAGCAAGGAAGAATTCAGTTTGTGGTTGTTTGTAGTGATAAATTACGTTTCCCACCCCCTCAACCTTCCGCACTCTCAATTGGGCCCACCCCCCTAAAAAAAAACTTAACATTATTTTCGTTTGGATAAATTTAACAAAACCCCTTGAATTTTGAGATGATTTGCACAAAATAGCAATAAATTAAGAAACACTAAGTCTTTTGAGAGTTTCATGAAACTTTTTGAACTTTAAAAAAGTCTCACCCTGAACTTTGAAGCAAATTATGTTCTAGGAATTTATTTGTAAAATAAAGTAAAATGCTCGTATAAGGTAGGAAGTTTTGTTTTATGCTTAAACTAAGAATGAGTTTTATTTTTATAAATAGTATTTCGGTAGGCGGATTTCTTAGGAAGTTCAGGTAGACTTTATGAAGTTTTTAAGATTCATGGTGGTCTTTTGTGCAAATCACTTCAAAGTTTAGGGGGTTTTATGAAATTTACTATTTT
This sequence comes from Asparagus kiusianus, assembly GCA_022839385.1. Classification (NCBI taxonomy): domain Eukaryota; kingdom Viridiplantae; phylum Streptophyta; class Magnoliopsida; order Asparagales; family Asparagaceae; genus Asparagus; species Asparagus kiusianus. The sequence continues at coordinate 22,603 of BQKN01059242.1, read as the reverse complement.
ATTTCCTATTGTAGCTTGATAGTTTTGATCACATCATCATCATCTGCTATAATAATACAGAATTTAGGGCTTTTAGGATAGAGTTTTTAAATGCCCCTCTTTCCTCTTTCTTTGTTCTCAAGAGTCGAGCCTATCTTTTTAGTTATCTTCACCTGTTTCTTCTCCTCTTCCCATTCTCTGAATTTTTTTTTAAAAAAAAGCTCAAAACTAGAGAAAAATTATTATGTTTCAAAACCAGATAATTGCAAGGTCATCATCCTTCAGAGGTTCTCTTAAAGCCCTTGAAGCTGATATCCACCATGCCAACAACCTGTAAGTCTTCCGAATTTTTAAGAGAAACCCAGTTGTCAAAATTTGTTTTTGAGATTGATTATGGGACTTTTGGCGGTTATGTTGAAATGGGTTTGTGCTAGTTTTTTGACTATAGGGTTTAATTGGAATTTTTTATTAAAAAATTTTCAGGGCTGATTCTATTCAGAGAGCTTATGGGGGTGCTTGCCTTCAGATGAGATTAACTTATAGCTCTTTGGCACCTTTCTTCTACTTTCTTATTCAGTGGCTGGACTGCACTTGTAGCTATAATCTCCCCAGTTATTTGGGGCTTCTTCAAGTACAGATTTGCAAGGTTTAATTCCTTTTTTCTTCACTAAAATTTAGTTTTTTAAAATATATTTAACCGAAATTTTAGTATTCTTATATGGGTTTTTGCTTGGTTTCATTATTTTCAAGTATTAGTGCTGTTTTTAAATGGTAGATGATTTGAATTGTGCAGGTATATGCTGATGGAAGTGCAAGGATATCTACCTATGAGAGGAGTGCCAGCCTGAGGGAATTCTATGGTCTGTATTAAAACCCTATCGTTTCTCATGTGTTATGATTGCGAGCTGTAATTGGTCCGACTTTAGCGGTTCATCTTAACCAAGACATGTTTTTAATATTGTTTGCAGCTGTTATATATCCCTCTCTTCAACAACTTGAGAGTAACTTAGTAGAGAAAGAAGATTGGAAAGAGGGACGTCGATTCAAAGAGATTATAAGTAAGAAGAGGGTTGAAGACTGGAGGAAGCTCTCTGATAAAGACTTAGAGAGGGAAGATGAATGTGGCATTTGTATGGAGATTTGTACAAAAATGGTTCTACCTCATTGCAGTCATGCCATGTGTATAAATTGCTACCATGATTGGTATACATCATTGACCCACGTCATTAAAATTGTTTTATTGCCATGTCAAGTTATAATTTTCTAATTTGTTTTTATTTTCAATTGCAGGAATACGCGGTCACAATCCTGCCCCTTTTGCAGGGGCAGCTTAAAAAGAGTCCGATCAAGAGACTTGTGGGTGCTCACTGGCACTGGTGATGTGGTTGATAATGTGACATTGGAGAAGGAGAACTTGCGGCGGTTTTATGGGTTTATAGATAAGTTGCCTCTCACAGTTCCGGACTCTCTTTTCTTTGTCTACTATGAGTATTTAGTATGATCTATATAAATATAAGAAATGATGTACAGATTGCGGCTGACCTTCTCTTGTAGATAAGAGTCTGGGATAGTGTCCGGTAAGAGAATCAAATTTCTATGGTTTCACATGTCAAGTTGTCCAAATATAACTGTGTATTAGAACTGAGTTGCAATGCAGCTCCCAATAATCCTATATGAAAATTTCTCTTTTTTACAGAAAGATGTCCTTTTATTCTAAATTATTGAAGAACTATCACTTTTTGAGGCTGCATTTCGCATACTCCCACCACTTTGGATGACTTATGTGTTTTCCAATCTGCTTTAGTTCAATTGGTGAAAATTTCCCATTCTCCGTAGCTAATGATATTCTTTTATCAAATTACTAGGCTGTGTTTTACTCCGTGTTTGCAATTTGATTACAACACATCGTGATTGATATAATTGGATGACTTGATGGCAAATTAACCTGTAATGAAATTTCTGAGACAGTGAAAGTCTAATAAAGTCTCTTCTGAAATTGTTTCTTCATTATGGATCACTATAAGTAGGGTAACTTAAGGGAGAAGATCGCGCATAAGGCAGGGAATTTATTTATTTTTCCCACATAGCATGCTTGAGTTCGTAGATGGAGCGGATTTGGTCTGCGGTTCTTTGGCTGAAACATACCAGTATCTCTTTTGTATTTACAGTTAGGTCCAGTTGAATCTGTTTGACTGGGATTGATGCTGGTCAGTGGATGGAAAGGGACGAGGAGTTGGTGAAGGGAGAAAGAGATATTCTTTTAGTTATTCACTTATTTAAATTTTTTACACTAATTTCAGTTTGACAACAAAATAAAACATCTGAAAAACTTTAAAGAAATATCAGAATGTAAGTTTTTCAAGAGAAGTATCAGAGTGTAAACAACTGACACTGTAGACTTTGTTGCACCCTAACTTGTTGCAAAACACTTCAAATGTGTGTAATAGTATTGTAATCCTGAAGGTTTGAATGAGCATTGTAGCAAGGTTTGAATGAGCATTGTAGCAGGAATGCTTGTCGATCTACATAATTATATTTCACTTATCATATGAATGATATCTCATATGTCGTAGCTCATCATACAGTTTTATATGCTTAGGAATTACCTAAATTGAACTCAATTATTCTGTATATATTGGTACTAACTGAAAATCTGTTATGCAATGTGTTATCTCACTTAAGCTCATCTTGTATCTATTAAGAAGGTGGTTCCTTACCAGGTATTCAGTTTAATTGTGACGCAACGCGGAAGTTATAACCTCGGAATCCACCAAGGGTGTTCTCTGAATCCACAAAGAACGATCTTCGAATCCACGAAGAGCTTCGAATCCACGAAGAGATATTGAGGAAAAACGAAATTTTATTAATCAAAAGATATGCATCTAGGGCTTACAAGACTCTTCTTAAATAGAAAAAGAAACAAGACTCCTACAAGGACTCTAATTCCTACAAGGACTCTGAACTTACCAAAAATAGTAAAAATTCCTAAAATATTAAAACTCCTAAAAAGACTCCTTATGATTAGGAAAGTCCACCGGTCAAATCTGAGATCAAATCAGATTTGTTTCCTAAACAAAACAGACTCCAACTTTATTACTAAAAATAGTAAAAAACGGACAAAATTGTAATTCTCTCTCAAACCGTAAGGAATTTGGCAAATCTAAGAACGCGAACCGAACCCGAAGGGGTAGGTTCGGATGGTTCCGTCTCGTCGAGATAGTCGATTTTCATATATAATTCGTCCAATTCCGACGTACGGTTTGAAAGTTACGACCGTTTCTTCGAAACAACCTATTTTCTTCGACCAGGTCCGCATTTGGGCTTGCGACTGTCCCACTTTGACATAAACATATCTGCTGTGTGTTCTACATCAGTCCCCCCTGCTTGAAAAGAGCTCGACCTCGAGCTTACACTTGCATGAACAGCTGATTCTGGTGGGTAATACTCAAACAAATCTGCAACATTAAAACTAGGAGAAATACCCAAATCTGTAGGAAGGTCAACCACATAAGCGTTGTCGCTAATCTTCTTCAGTATTTTGCATGGACCATACTTCTTATTCTTCAGCTTGTTGTAAGTCCCCACGGGAAAACGTTCTTTTCGTAGAAACACCATCACCATGTCTCCTTCTTCAAACACCTTCTTCCTTCTGTGTTGATCAGCTTCGGCCTTATACTTAGCATTAGACTGCTCTATCTTCTCCTTCACCTCCTGCTGAATAGCACGTATCTTTTCAACCATATGATCTGCAGGAACACTCTGTCCAGGAAGTTTAGGCAGCGGGACTAGATCAAGATAGTGATTCGGAAGCCTTCCATACACAATTGCAAAGGGTGCCTTGCCTGTAGTCCGACTCTCCATACAGTTGTAGGCAAATTCAGCATGTGCCAAAGCAAGATCCCACTGTTTTGGTCGTTCGCCAGAAATAGATCTAAGAAGATTGCCGAGGGTGCGATTGACCACTTCAGTTTGGCCATCCGTTTGAGGGTGATAGGCAGTACTGAACTTGAGAGAAGTGTTGAATCTCTGCCACAAAGTCTTCCAAAAGTGGGATAAGAACTTAGAATCTCTATCGGATGTGATGGACTTTGGCACTCCATGAAGACGAACTATCTCCCGAAAGAAAAGATTGACAATGTTGCTCGCATCCGCAGTCTTCTTGCATGGAATAAAGTGCGCCATCTTTGAAAACCTATCAACCACAACAAAAATAGAATCCATACCTCGTTGGGTTCTAGGCAGCCCCAACACAAAGTCCATGGAAATATCATGCCACGACGCATCAGGAACTGGTAAGGGTGTATACAATCCTGTATTCTGAGTCTGTCCCTTAGCAACTTGATAAATTGGACAGCGCCGCACGTATCTTTCTGCTCCCTTCTTCAACTGAGGCCAATAATATCGTTCTTCAATGGCTGCAATTGTCTTATCACGTCCCAAATGTCCTCCTAGTCCGCCAGCATGAAGGTCTCGAATTATCTGCTCTCTTAGTGAATTCTGGGGTATGCACAATTGATCGCCATGAAATAGATAACCATCCTGAATATGAAAGCCTTTGACTGGTTTATTTTAAAGACAATCATCCCAAATCTTCTTAAAATCTTTATCCTTCGCATACAACTCCTTAAGGTACTCAAACGCAATCACTTCAGCCTTCAAAGTTACCAACAATCCAGCTCTCCTACTGAGTGCATCTGCAACCTTATTCTGCTGTCCGGATTTATGCTTCAAAACAAAGGTGAAACGCTGCAGATATGCAATCCAACGAGCATGCATACGGTTGATGGTAGTCTGACTATTAAGGGTCTTCAAGGCCTGATGATCAGTGTGAAGCAAAAACTCTCTCGAGATCAAATAGTGCTCCCAATGCTTCAATGACTGAACTATGGCATATAATTCCAGCTCATATGTGGTCCACTTCTGCCGAGCTTCGTTTAGTTTCTCACTGTAAAAGGCTACTGGACGCCCTTTCTGAGATAAAACACCACCAATTCCTATGATGGACGCATCACAATCAACTTCAAAGACTTTTTGAAAATCTGGAAGTGCAAGCACAGGTGCGGTGGACAACTTCTCCTTGATCAGTGCAAAGCTACGATCTGCTTCTTCTCCCCAATTGAACTTTCCTTTCTTCATGCATTCAGTTATAGGTGCTACAATACTGTTAAAATTTCTTACAAATCTCCTATAGAATGTTGCTAGGCCATGAAAGCTACGAACTTCGCTGACAGTCTTCGGGGTAGGCCAATCTCTAATAGCACAAACCTTCTCTTCATCAACATGAATACCCTCTGCACTAACAACAAAGCCTAGAAACACGAGGCTACTGGTCATGAAGTTGCACTTCTTCAGATTAATGTACAACTTATTCTCCTGCAAAACTGTTAGTACCTCCCTCAAGTGGTCCAGATGTGCAGCCCCACTCTGGCTATAAATCAGGATATCATCAAAGTAAACTACGACGAACTTGCCGATAAAGGGTTTTAATACCTGATTCATCAATCGCATGAAAGTGCTAGGGGCATTAGAAAGACCAAAAGGCATGACTAACCACTCATACAGGCCTTCTTTTGTCTTGAAAGCAGTCTTCCACTCATCTCCTTCCCTAATCCGAATCTGATGATAGCCGCTCTTGAGATCTATCTTGGAGAATACTTTTGAACCAGATAACATGTCTAGCATGTCTTCCAAGCGTGGAATAGGAAATATGTACTTCACCGTAATCTTGTTGATAGCCCTACTGTCCACACACATACGCCACTCTCCGTTCTTCTTTGGGACTAGTAGTGCTGGCACTACACACGGACTCATGTTAGGCCGTATAAGGCCCTTCTGGATGAGATCATCCACCTGCTTCTGCAAAATCTCTCCTTTCTTCGGACTCATCCTATAGTGTGGCAGATTTGGTAGTCGAGATCCAGGGATAAGGTCGATCTGATGTTGAACGTCCCTAAGCATGGGTAATTCAGAAGGAAGATCATCAGGCATAACTGCATCAAACTGTTGTAAGAGGGTCTGTACTTCAGGTGGAGTTTCGACAGTGGCAGACTCCTTTTTTCCCGAAACTACAAGGGCATAAATCTCATCAGATTGCTTCACATCTTTCATAAAGTCTTCATTGTCAACGATCAAGAAACTCTTCTTTTCAGCCACATTGGTTTTGACAGGCCCCTTCTCGGTTAGAGGCTTGAGCACAATTCGGCGACCATCCTTCTTGAAGATGTAAACGTTATCTTTCCCCCTATACGTGGCATCAACATCAAACTGCCAAGGTCTGCCTAACAACATATGACATGCATCCATCTCTACTACATCACACAATGCTTCATCCACATAAGTTCGGCCAATGGAAAAGGATACCCGACACACTTCATCAACCTGTACGTCATTACCCTTGCGAATCCAGTCGATCTTGTAAGGAGCGGGATGCTTCTCCGTCTTCAGCCCTAATTTCTCCACCATGCGCCGAGAGACAATATTCTCGCTGCTCCCACTATCAATGATGACATCACAGAGCTTCTGTTGCACCGTGCATCTTGTTCGAAAGATGTTATGCCTCTGCGGTGGTTCTTCGGTCTTTGGGGCTAACAGTAGTCGCCGCACAACACATGAGAGTTGTTCTCCATCATCATCAGCATCCAACCCATCATCATAGTCTTCATCATTGTCTCGGTCTGTATCCTCATCTTCATGATCCACTATGTTAACAGTACCTCTTTTAGGGCACTGATTGGAACGATGACCAGGCTGTCCGCATCTATAACACTTGATCGGGTCAGGTTTGGCATTAGGGTTCGCTGGAGTAGGCTTCTTCGCTGCGGTTGTCGCTGGCCCTTGCCCTTCTCTGTCGTAGAATCTTGATCAGGAACAGTTTGAGACTGTTTATTCCCACCACGATTAAAGTTTGTGCGCGAACCGTCGGAAGCTGTCCACGATCCTTTACTATTTCGTCCAAGTTGTCGTTTCACCTTCTCGGCTAGGCTAACCGTGTCTGCCAATGTATAGGTCTGCTGCAAAGATACACGATCCTGAATCGCTATCCTTAATCCCCCAATGTATCGAGACATCTGTTGCGCCTCGCTCTCGTGTAAATTGTTGCGGGATGACAGTCGATAGAACTCCTGCGTATACTCATCCACAGTTTTTCCACCTTGCCTACAATTCTGATACTGCCCAAATAAAACCTGTTCATAATCACTTGGCAAGAAACGGGCTCTCAATAGCTTCCTCATCTTTTCCCACCTATTAACCTTCGGTTTTCCTTGACGAGATCGATTCAGACAAACAGACTCCCACCAAGCCGAAGCTCCACCTTTGAGTCTGTAGGCCACCAATTTAACCTTACGTTCTTCAGGGATCTCCATATACTCAAAGAACCTCTCTACTTCTGCAATCCAGTCGAGAAACTCTTCAATATGAAGTTGCCCGTTGAAAGATGGCAGATCCATCTTCATCTTGAAACCTCCAGCGTTAAAATTATCCCTATGTCGTCGGTCTCTGCGATAAACACCGCGGCGTGGGGGTGCATAGTGATCTTCCTCGCTGTCGGAATCTTCATACGGAGTCGTCTCACGTCGTTGGCGACCATCAACGTGATTTCGATCTCCTGTCGTGTCCAGACGTTCTACTGCCGTAGCTAGTCGCTCCAAGACAGTCTTCATCTGATTGACATCAGCTTTTAGCACGTCGAACTCAGTTCGAGAGATAGGGGCTTCTTCACCTGCCATCGGATTGGAGGAACAAGCCTCTGATACCAATTGACGCAGCGCGGAAGTTATAACCTCGGAATCCACCAAGGGTGTTCTCTGAATCCACAAAGAACGATCTTCGAATCCACGAAGAGCTTCGAATCCACGAAGAGATATTGAGGAAAAACAAAATTTTATTAATCAAAAGATATGCCTCTAGGGCTTACAAGACTCTTCTTAAATAGAAAAAAGAAACAAGATTCCTACAAGGACTCTAATTCCTACAAGGACTCTGAACTTACCAAAAATAGTAAAAATTCCTAAAATATTAAAACTCCTAAAAAGACTCCTTATGATTAGGAAAGTCCACCGGTCAAATCTGAGATCAAATCGGATTTGTTTCCTAAACAAAACAGACTCCAACTTTATTACTAAAAATAGTAAAAAACGGACAAAATTGTAATTCTCTCTCAAACCGTAAGGAATTTGGCAAATCTAAGAACGCGAACCGAACCCGAAGGGGTAGGTTCGGATGGCTCCGTCTCGTCGAGATAGTCGATTTTCATATATAATTCGTCCAATTCCGACGTACGGTTTGAAAGTTACGGCCGTTTCTTCGAAACAACCTATTTTCTTCGACCAGGTCCGCATTTGAGCTTGCGACTGTCCCACTTTGACATAAACATATCTGCTGTGTGTTCTACATCAAATTGGTGCAAGATGGGCAAGATATATGGGCATCAACTGAGATAACACGTATGTTACTTGGGTACTTCTAATATGGAGCCATACCTATTCCCAACACGTGTCGTACCCGTACCCCTGCCCATACTCGTCACTTCTTCAACACTCCTTAAATATATGCATATATTTATTCAGACTTGTGCTCAATTATATAATGCATGTTTAATTTAAAACATGCGCTGTGCACTTCTTGGATATATATCCTACGCTTCACATCCATTTTTGTAACTTATTGGATAAGGGTCGAGTTCGTGTCAGCCTTAAGAACTACGATTTAAAGGTTCACTTACATATATAGCTGAGAACTATGATTATATCTCATGAGTTTCGGTTGAGCCCCCC
>BQKN01059241.1:0-33334 GCA_022839385.1 Asparagus kiusianus | reverse complement strand
TTGAATCTGCAGTAAAATATGTTAGATAAACAATGATTTGTTATCATCAAAATACAAGAGATATTGTAACATCAACCATGTTCCCAACAGGGTCAACTAGAGCATGTCTCCTGGTAAACTGCTCTTAATGAACACCGTCGCTCGAGAGAACGATGATGTCAGGATAATCGAATCGTTCAAGGACGTAGGAGTATGATGATTCATTGTCGTAGGAGCCGTCGCATGGTGGGCTGCTACCCATCAATTGTTCTAAGTGAATGTTAGAACGCTCGGAATAGGTCGGGCCATTCAGGGACGTACGAGTGTGATGACCGATCGGAGTAGCAACGTATCGCATGGAAGGTCACTACTTGGGCAGTGTTATTCGTGAGAATGACGGAGCCAACTATCAGAGGTAATCATTAACCCGATAGAATTTCGTTGCGATCGGAGCAACTGTGAGGGCCTGTCATACCATGGGAGGGGATTGATAGGTTGATGTTGCCAGAGGTGATAGTTAACATGGCTGGATTGTTTGTCGCGATGTGAGCGACTCTGTGGGCTTACCATCCTATTTGAGAGGATTGGTAAGTTGATTTTGCCAGAGGTAATAGTTAACATGACAGTAGGGGTGGTCCCATCGTCCTATTAGATAGGATCGACGGTGGGAAATTTAGAGGAGACTGCTAGAGGTAAATAGTTAACTTAACAGTTTTAAGAGATCCATTGTTCAGTTGGATAAGACTGATAGAGGAATGATTATCAGAGGTGGTGTTTAACCGGATAATTGATTTTGGTCCTAACTATAGAAAGGTTTGACCGAATAGGGGGTTCGGATAATCCCTAAGAATACTATATGTAGTATCCTCAAGGAGTTCCTCGTAAATAGTGTCTTACACCTGTGTGTATGACAAAGTATATGAAATAGGAACAGTTTAGTATCGTGTACCAGTTGGAGGGCAGGGGCAGTTTAGACTCTTGCACCAGTAGGAGTATGGCGAAGGACTAAGGGTAGTACTTCTTTAAGAATTTGCCGTTGATAGGCATTATGATCTTGTCGCCATTCGGTTTGACGAGGCGATATGCTCCATTCGAATAGACTATCTCTATTATGAATGGTCCTTCCCATTTGGGCTAGAATTTGCCTTTCTTCTTGGAAGTGAGAATCATCGGTCGTCGAACGGCGAAGACCAGTTCTCCCTCCTTGAAAGATCGATGTTTGACTTTCTTATCGAAGGCCTTAGCTATTCGGGCTTGGTAGAACTCAATGTGTTGTTGGGTCTCAAGCCGCCTTTCATCTAACACTTTAAGTTCTGCTAGACGTCATTTATGATTATCTTCGGTCGTCATTCCTGTCGCCACAGGGCGATGCGGAGCGATGGAATCTGAATATTTAATGGTAACACGGCCTTGTAGCCATACACCAATGAGTAAGGTGTATTGCCGGTCGGCGTGCGAACCGTGGTGTGATACGCCCATAAGCTCTTGCCAAGCTTCTCGTTCCAATCGCGTTTGCTGTTAAAGGTCAGTTTGATTAGGATCTTAACGATTGTTTTGTTGAAGGCTTCATCCAAACCATTCGCCAAAGGGTTATAGGCTATAGAGGAAAGGTTCTGAATTCGAAACTTGTCATAGAACCGGGTGAACGTATGACTGACGAATTGTGTGCCATTGTCATGAATGATACGTCAGGGTACACCATATCAGTTTATGACGTGATGTTTGATAAACTTGATCACATCATTAGTTTTGGATTCTCTCAAGGGGATAGCTTTGGCCCATTTGGAGAAGTAGTCGGTGATTGCCAGGATGAACCGGTGACCCCTCACCGATGGCGGGGATATCAGCCCGACTATATCCATTCTCCATGCTTCGAACGGCCATGATGCTGCTGTTGTATGTAGGTCTTCAGGAGGTCGGTTCATGTAGTTGGCGTGGATTTGACACGCGTGGCATCGTTTGGCATAAGCAACTGTGTCGCTAACCATCACTGGCCAAAAGTAGCCTATCCTCCACAAACGATCCAACAACTTAGGTCCGGACTGGTGAGCTCTGCAGGTGCTATCATGGGCTTTGCGTAGAGCTTCTTGTGCTTCTATCTTTGAAAGACATCGAAGTAACAAGCCATCATACGACCTACGATACAACGTCTTTGTGGTCGAATCGTAGTAGAACTTTGAGGCGCATCGGCGGATAGACTCTCGCTCCCTAGCATCTTCGGGTAACATGCCGTATAAAATGTAGTCGATGATCGAAAGACGCTAGTCTTTTAGGTCAAGTTGATCTGGAGCCTGGTGAGTAGTGTTTACTTCTAGAACGTCCTCTGGTCGAGAGAGTTGTCGGCTCGCTACAGTGACACATTAAGTCGTCTCTAACAGCTAAGCCAAGTTAGCTTCTAAGGATGCGAGGGCGTCCGCGTGCGTGTTCTTGGAACGAAGCACATGCTCAATGCGGAAGCTTTCAAATGACTCAACTAGTTTGGTAGCTGCTTTATGAAGCGGGATCAGGTCGTCGTTTCTAAGTTCATATTCCCCCATCATCTGCGTGAAAATGAGTTGAGAGTCACCGTAGGCCTCGAGATGTTTTATCACTAACTCTCTTGCTAGCTCGAGTCCAATGAGTAGCGTATTATACTCAGCCACGTTGTTGGTACATGGCTCTGTTAAAGAAAAGGCTCGGGGTAATACGTGGTTATGTAGGGAGGTAAAGATCACCACCACTCCTACAATGATAGATCCGCTTGTGCCGACACGAGACGAGATTCATCCGGTAAATCTTCGAACAGGTCGATTTTCACCCCCAGTGGATGACCGGCCATGAGATCGCAGATGGTCTGCCCTTTGACCAATTTCTACGGCATGAAGTGAATATCATACTGAGACAGTACGAGCGCCCATCTGGCCAAGCGCCAGTTTAAGGCTGCGGTCTCTGTCATGAAGACTCGGATGGAGTTCATCCGGGAAATAACATGGATGGTTTGACCAACTAGGTAATGTCACTGTAGGCGTTAAAAAATACTGATAGATATCTAAACACAACTCAAGACAAAGAGAAGATCATCCAAAGATCACGGGAAATAGCCTTATGATGTCTCGAAATGATCAAGACAGTGTAGAATATTTCACACGCGAGACAGTGTCGATTGTCTCACAGTGCGAGATAGTGTCTACTGTCTCACAGTGTGAGACAGTATAGACTATCTCACAATGTGAGTCAATGTTGAATGTCTCATACGCAAGACAGTGTTAACTGTCTTGCACGCGAGACAGCTCTGAAATGTTTAGAAACTACTGACACGTGGCCACCAACTGTTCAAGAACATGGAAAACATCGTAGGTGAGAATCACGTGGATAACTATCAAAATAACAGATTTTAGAACGTGATAAAGCAGTTATAGAAGAAACTGACATGCAGTTGGAGATTTCCGAGACGGCTATCTCGGAAGCCGAGACAGTCACTTCTGTCTCGTCCACCGAGACAGACAACACTGTCTCGCAAGCCAAAATGTCCCGAGATGTTCTATTTTTTAGTTAAACTTTCCAGGGGCTATAAATACCCCCTAGGATCATTTCTGATAGGGATCTGAGTGCAGAGAGCACATAGAGCAGCAAACTTGAGTTCTTTGTGTGATTCCTTAAGATTTGAGCTTTGACTTAATTTTAAGAAGAGTGTTCATCTTACTTTGATAAGATATTCATAGATTTTTATTCTTGCTTCTAAACGAAGGAAGAATACCAAAGACCTTTACGATCTGTGAATCGGTGGTCCACGAGCTAAAGCACTCCCGGCACAGGTAAAGTCTCACAAAAGCAGAAATCAATAAACGATTCATGCATTGTTTTCTAAAAAGTTGTAACTTTCTTTTTGTTGTGTAAAAGAAGTCTTATAAAAAGGCTATTTCTTTTGAATTTGTTGTAATCGACTGAAGATATAATGAATTTCATAGTGAAATCAACTTTTGATGAAAACAAACAGACGACCACAGTGGGAGCCAACGGTCTCGCTACCGAGACCGTAGTGTCGCAGTCGATCAAGATTGTGATCAACGAAGAGATCGAATACGAGTTCGATCAAGCAAAATTTGAGGAGTATCTATCATCCTCATCCTTAAAATCTTCCTCGCCTTATAAGTGCAGGAAGATTTCGTCTTCCAAGAAGATTTTACAGTCTTCGACTCCGATGAAGACTACGCATGAAAATTCTTGCCCGATTATGGCTAAGGATGCTGCTTGCACCATATCTGCTCCAAATGACCCTTCCCCAGTTAAGGGGTCATTGAACCAAAGTTTACCAGCGCTGACGAAGAGGATTCGTCAGAGACAATGTTAGCGCTGTGCTCGTCAACTGGCTAAGGCCTTAGAACAAACCGACGGGGTTCACTACTATGCGGACCTAGAGTCGAGGAAGCATAGAGTGATTCAGTTACCTCAACAGCAAACTAATCACATTTCTGCATAGCTCACAACGGAAGAATGGACTATCATTAAGAGGGCTCGTTCGACCCTCAAAGAGCGTATACAAAAACGTCGGGCGAATGCTGCTCGCGCTCATGCCCTTTGTCAACAGACGCAATAAAGAAAGAATGAAATGGTGTCTGAAGAGCCACCAAAGAACCGTAAAGTTTAGATCCCAAAGTCTAAACTTGCACAAAAATCAGGTCACCATGATAATTCCCTTAACCGAGACGATGACAGTGGTCTCCGTCAAAGAAAAACTTCTAAGACGTCTCTTTCGACGCTGCAAACATCCATTCCGGGTCCGTCTACTATGTCCACAACTACTTTGTCACCAGTGAAACCCTGGGTCAGTCCAGACTTATCAAAATTCAAGATTACAATAGAGGATCGCCTCGGTCCTTTGTCTAACGATCGAGGCAGAGTCCTAATCAAAGAACACTCGGATCTGGTGAATAAACCCTTGGTAGTTTCTTACAATGGGGGTCGTAAATATCCTCCTATCAGAACAAAACAAACCCAAAACGAGAAAATACCAATTCACTCTCGTTTAGGGCCTGTAAATACTCCACACCCACAGGCGGTAGGAGGTAAACACATAACCTTGGATCGCTCAGATGCGACGATAAGTAGTCCTGTGTATGTTAACAAGGCTCAAAGACAGAAGATAGGTTGTCGAATCATAATCATGATGAGCTATACTATCAAACTAATAAGTCACGAAAAAGGGTTGCTCGAGAAATGAAGTCTCATTGCGCGTGTGAAAGGCTCATTAAGGCAGTACTAAAAGAATACGGTTGTTCCAAGACTGAACCGACGAGAGTCTCAGTATTTCAAAGACTTTCCGCTGAAACATCAAAACTCAAAATGAGGAGTTTCAACAAGAAGAAACCTGCAATTCGAAAAGATGAGTTCCCAGAGGTCACTATTAATATGACCGGTAGAGGAAAGCAACATTCGGTTAACCCGGATCCTGATTTCTCTCCAGGAGGGAGAGTTGAGCAGGGTCTTTCCCAAAGGATGTCACGGCTACAACGAAGGGCCAACCAACGTTGAGATTATAGGAATATGCATGAAGGGTTGTCTTCAGACGAGGAACTGTCAGATACTTGTTCTGTGGTTGCCTCGGATGATGCTACATCCAGTGTTGGGCAAGTCAGAGAATCATTTTCAATTACGCCAGATCAACTAGCTCAGATATTGCAAGAAGCGTTAGCTAAACAGTGAGAGGAAATTAGAGCTGAAATAAAGACTGAGATGGAGTTGATGATGCAATAGATGGGTGATCTGTAGTCTCAACAACAGCAGTCAGAATCAAGTCAAAAGGATGAATCTAGCAGGCGTATAACCGAGGTCGATAGCAACCATGAGATGGATAAAACCATCTTTGCTGATCCTCCTCCTAATAAGGACAATTTGGAGAATGGTCAGGCTAAGTCATCTACTCAACTTCCTCAAATCTACTTGAAGAAGAATACAGAAGAAGACAAGAAGATGCAAGATCTCGAAAACAAAGTCAACGCTCTGATGACGGCCTAGGAAGTGAAGAAGACGGGCATCTCACCCGTACCCAAGCGAGTGAGATCTGATTCCTTATCCCCCAAAATTTAGTTTGATTAAATTTACTCCTTTTGATGGCAGGGGTTCACCTACGCAACATTTAATCTATTTCAAATCTCATCTTGGTGCGATCTCCGGAAATGAAGCGTTGATGGTACGGTCATTCGTAGGAACCCTTCGTGGGCCTACCTTCGATTGGTACCACCGTCTTAAGCCGGGGAGTATCAGCAGCTGGGACAATATGGAGGGATTGTTCCTTACTAATTTCTTTGACGACGACACTGAGGTCTCCATTGGCACCTTGCTGGACGAGAAGTAGAAAGATGGGGAGTCAGTTGATATCTTCGTTAAGCGATTCCGGAACAAAGCGGTGAACTACCGAGATCCACTTATGGAAGAGTTCATTCTTCAGACATGTCATAATAACTTATCTTTAGTGTGCTAGAAGTCATGGGGGTTGTGCCTTCTAAAACTTGGAAAGAATTGAAAGTGAGAGGAGAACAAGCCGAATGTTTCCTCAAGAGGAATAAGCTTGAAAGGGGTCAGCCACCAGCTAATCCCCAAAAATAGAATTTTAACCCTCGAGGTAGAGGGAAAGGGTCCACGGCTATTGTGGATGCTCATCAAACATCACAACAACCGCAACAACAATAACCGCAACAATCATCTTTCCAACTTGCACAACATCAGATTCAGAAGTCTCTGAGGCAGCCCACGACTTCAGAACCCAGGTTCCCGAAGGAATACTCTTTTAAAGATGATGAAGTACTGGTCATCTTTAAGTATCTTTTGCATAATAATAAGATCAAACTTCCACCGGTCACAAACCAGGAAGAGGCAAAGAAGACTAATGAACCGAAATATTGTGCATATCACAGAAGGATTCATCATCCCACCAAGGCGTGTTATGTCTTAAAAGACAAAATACAAACCTTAATCGATGTTGGTATTGTGACTCTAAAGACGAAAGAGAAGAAAGTAGGTGCAAACGCAATATCTATTAGTTTCAGGTTGGTGCCTTTATCCTGGTTCCAACCCGAACTTGTATCGAAGGTCAAAATGCAAATCGTCAACGATGAGCCTCATGGACAGCGCCAGAAGGGACTCGTGTCACATACAACACCAAACAGCGAAATCCTTTGGGTTCATCCTGATTTGCTTGAAGATGAATAGTGGACGACATCCACGTCTAAATTGAAGGGCAAAGGGAAGGGGAAGTCTTGTTTTGGAGCTTCGGCAATTCCTGAGGAAAATGATAAAGAAATTCTAACTCTACCACTTTCTAAGGAGGAGCAAGAATCTTTCGCTACAAGGAGTGGAAATGAATACCGCTTTAATTACCCAAGTGCATCTGAGCAACTAGCTGAACAGGGGGTGGTAAAAGTAACACCTTCTAAAACCCTTGCAGAGCTAGGGGTAGTTGCAACTCCTCCTGTGGCTGCGGGAAAACCTTAACAACCAGCTAAACAAAAGGAGAAAGAACACCAACATAAAGAGGTTCAAGTTCCGAGGCAGTCTCGTTTCAATCGACCGATTGGATGAGATAAACCGGAAAGCTGGAACGCTCCATATCGTTTCGACGTCATGGCTCAGTTAGCTAATATCCCAGCAAGGATCATGCTGTACGAGTTACTACGCCTTTCAAAGGATACTAGAGAAGCTTTGTAAGAAGCATTGGCTGATTCTGAGGTATTTCTCACTCAGATTAAGCCAACCCCTGAAGAGCCAAAGTCATCTGTTCAGCATTGCAATCTGGCAGCTATAAAATTCTCTTGCATTACTTTCACCAAAGAAGATATGCAAGTTAAGAATTCGAAACATGATAGGCCTTTATATTTCACTGGATATATTGGCTCAAGCGTTGTAAACTAGATTCAGGTTGATCCGGGTTCCGCTGTCAGCATCATGCCACTTCGGTTGATGTACCACCTCGGAATTCCTGCCAATAAGCTAGCCTCCACAGGAACCGTTATTTACGAATTCAATACTAGTAGATCTAGGCCATTGGGAAAAATCCGGGTGAAGTGTCAACTCGGAGACTTAAAGTCAGAGGTCACTTGTTATGTGATCGATGTAGAGACTTCTTATAATTTACTATTGGGTCGCCCATGGATCCTCAGTAATCTTATAGTTCCCTCCACCCTCCATCAGTGTCTGAAATATGCTGACACTAACAACGAGGTCAAGACGGTGGTCGCGGATAAACAACCATTTAAGGGGTTAGAAATATATTTTACTGACTCCCTTCTTTATGGTGTTGAATCCGATACTAAACCATCGGCCTATGATACGGACAGCGGAGAAGAAGCTGATACTGAAGCTGGGCTCGATTATAGTGAAGGTATTATACTAAATGACATTGAACCTCTTTTAATCGATCTTGACGGTGGTGAATCGTCGGATGAAAGTTGTAACTAGCAACTTGTTGATGAAATAATAAATGATGATTTAGAGTACTCGCGTTGTCTTGATAATATAATGCAAGAATTGTATGACAACCCTGGTCTACACATGCCACTTCGTTCATCTTGTACGATGATGAAATACATCCAAAACTCATTCGAAACGACTGTGATCCTACCTGCGAAGACAGGAGATGAAAAAGTAATAATTTTCAAAAAAGGGGAATCATCCCCAACCCCCGATCTCTTCTTGGACACTAATTCAGGTGACGAAGGACTCAGACGACATTTCTCTAGGTATAGTTTACAAGAAAATGACTACATGAGAAGGCAAAGATATGACCTCTCGCTCGGTAAAGGTCTTCATTTTGGTTAAGGTGCCAGAGTTCCACCCTGTCCTACCTATATATCGAAAGGAAAACCTGATAATTATTAGAGCCATAGAAGGGGTTTGGGTCAAGTTTTGTCATCTGATGATGAATATTGCTAGCAAATCATTAACCAGCTAACAAATAAAACTAAGTATTCATCCGATACTTCAACTTGGGATTCTGACACTATTATCAGAGAAACATTCAAGAGATTAATATCGGACATGACCGTAGACGATCCTTCTACTACGGAAGAAGATGATCAATTACCCATTTGGGAAGACCCCTGGGTACATTACATGAATGTTCATTACGGCGATCGATTTGAATAGAGAGAACCTCCTACTGAGGATAGAGTAGTCCAGATTAATATGGGTGACGAAATTAATCCGAAACCTATATTTATTAGCGATGATCTTCTGTCGGATAAGAAAGAGGAACTAATCGCCCTTATTAGAGAGTATATCGATGTTTTCACTTGAAATTATGAAGATATGCCGGGACTTGACCCAAATGTGGCAATGCACAGCCTCAACATTAAACCGGATGTTAAACCCATTGAGCAACAACAAAGACGATTTCGTCCGCAAATTATGGAGGCGATAGAAGCTGAAGTCAAGAAACTGATCGATTCAGGCTTCGTCAGAGAATAACGACATCCTGATTGGTTGGCCAATATCGTTCCGGTCCTTAAAAAGAATGAAAAGATCAGAATCTGTATTGACTTCAGAGATCTGAATACAGCCTACCCTAAAGACGACTTCCCTCTTCTAATTACAGATGTCATTATTGACAACACATGCGGGTTCGAGAGAATGTCATTTATGGATGGATTTTCTAGATATAATCAGATTAAGATGCACCTAGACGATGAAAAGTATACTACATTCAGAATACCCCTTGGTGTTTTCTGTTATACCATTATGCTCTTTGGTTTGAAGAACACCGACGCCACATACCAACGAGCAATGACGAAAATCTTTCATGAGCACCTTCGGAAAACCGTTAAATGCTACGTCGACGATCTGGTCGTTAAGAGCCATGATAAAAAGAACCACATAAAGACGATGTTCGATCTTATGAGGAGTCATCAGTTGAAAATGAACCCCACAAAATCTTTTCTTGGAAAGTCCAGCGGTAAATTTCTGGGATTCGTCGTCATTACAAAAGGTATTCATAATCGATCCTGATAAAGTGAAAGCGATACATGAATTGTAACGCCCAAGAAATCTTAAAGAACTCAGGGGGCTGTAAGGTCGATTGGCATATATCCATAGGTTTATTTCAAACCTTTTCGGAAAGTGTCAACCATTCTCTAAACTCACAAAGAAAGGTGTGTCGTTCATTTGGGATGAAGCATGTCAAAAGGCGTTCGAGGATATCAAAACATATCTAGCGAATCCGCCTATTCTCATTGCACCAAAATCGGACAGGCCATTTTTGATTTATGTCAAAGCGATGAGCTATTCGTTAAGTGCATTGCTTGCACAAGATGACGATAATGGTCACGAACAAGCTGTGTATTATCTAAGTCGTACATTGGTAGGAGCCGAATCTCGCTATCCGATGATCGAGAAAGAATACATCGCCCTAGTATTCGTGATCCAAAAATTGCGACATTATTTAGTTGGACAGACAATATATGTCATTTCCAACGTAAACCCAATTCGGGTATTCATGACCCAACCGTCCTCTATGAATTGGCGTTTAGCCAGGTGGGCCTTACTCTTATCCTAATATGATTTGCATTTCAAGAAGCAAAAATCAGTTAAGGGACAATCTACTTGCAATCTTCTAGCGGTAAACCCTACAAAAGATATAGCCGAGTTGTACGATGATCTGCCTGATGAAACTCACGAAGTTACACCACAACGCATCAACAAGTGTGGCAATTATACTTTGATGGGGCTTCCTGAGAAACCAACATAGCGAGCACACCCGGATGTTCTAAAATTTCCTCAGGAGTGAGGGTCATTTTAGTTTCTCCGGAAAAGTATGTCTTGCCCAGAGCATACTCGTTGACCGAGCCATGCTCTAATAACGTGGCTGAATATAATGCATTAATAATTGGACTTAATTTTACCAAAGAACTAGGGGTCGAATACCTTGAACCTTTTGGTGATTCTCAATTGGTAGTTAATCAGATACGAGGAGAGTATGAGGTCAGAAATCAAGATCTGATTCTATACCACCAGGCAGCCATCGAGATAGCGAGCTCGTTTGAAGACTTTTTCATCGAATACATTCCACGTCTCTAAAATGCATATGCAGACGCATTGGCAGTATTATCAGTATCTTTGGAACAGCCTCCTAAAACAGAATAATTAATTACGGTGAGAACTCACCAGCTCATTGTACTGATCTACGATTCGACTGTCAAAGAAGCACACTCAACGAGAGTTGAACTAGAAGTTTGAGATTGGCGTTTCCCTATTATCGATTACGTCCTACATGGTATATTACCTAAAGATATGAAAGAAAGGGATTCAGTTCGACGCAGAGCACCGAGATTTTACTACAACGCTACAACACAAATGTTGTATCGACGTTCGTACGATGGTCTATTACTCCGTTGTCTATCCAATAGAGAGGCAGAACAGGCACTCAAGGAGGCGCATGATAGGACATGTGGTGCACATCAGCTCGGTCCCAAACTCTGCGACTGACTCAGGAGAATGGGATATTATTGGCCAACTATGGTAAAGGATGTAGTTGACTACGCCCGAAAGTATCATGCATGTCAAGTACACGCGAACTATATGCATCAGCCACCGGAACATTTGCACCCATCAGCAGCATCATGGCCATTCAAAATATGAGGAATGTATATTATAGGTCCTATTTTTCTGCCTTCAGTCAAATGTGACTGTTTCATTCCGGTGATCACCGATTACTTCTCGAAATGGGCTGAAACAATCCCGCTTAAAGAAGTAAAGACAAGCGATGTTATTAAGTTCATTAAACATCACATTATATATCGATATGGTGTCCCGAGATGGATAGTGCATGACAACGACCCTCAATTCGTCAGCAACGCATTCATCAAATTCTGTGGTAAATTCGTAATTTAGGATGTTTCGTCGACTGCTTATAATCCCACAGCTAATGGATTAGCTGAAGCTTTCAATAAGACGATTATCAAGATTTTTGTAAAACTTGTAAAAGTCAATAAGCGAGATTAGGATGACAAAATCGGCGAAGCTCTATGGGCTTATCGTACTACTGTTCATACGCTAACTAGAACAACCTCATATTCTTTAATATATGGGTGCGAAGCTATCCTCCCTTTAGAAATACAACTTTCCTCTCTCCGCATCGCGCTCGCAACAGGAATGACGATGGAAGTACAACACCAAAAACTCCTTGAGGAATTGGAGATGTTAGATAAGAAGCGCTTAGAAGCTCAGCAATAGATCGAGTTTTATCAGGCTAGAATTTCTCGTACTTTTGATAAAAAAGTCCGGCAATGAAGTTTCAAGTAAGGAGACCTGGTTCTAGGCGTTCGGAGACCCATGATTCTCAATTCCAAGAAGAAAAGAAAATTCTAACCCAAGTGGGAAGGACCGTTTGTAATAGAAACAATCTATTCAAACGGTGCATATCGCTTGATTACTCAAGACGGTAATAAACTTATGATACCGATAAATGTAAATCTTAGTATGTTCAGGATAACCTATTTGAAATGGGAAATTCCTAAATAATCCAGTACAATATATTTTTAGGATAACCCGAGATCAGTTGATTATTCTATAATGGAGACTGGTTTGTTATAAAATGATGGTTATTTAATTATTTCCAAGATGATTAAGAACCTCCCACTGGGACTTTCCAAACATTTTTGCTGAGATGAGATTCAAGGACAAAATACAGTTAGTCTTTCCTCACAAAACCCCCCCAATGCGATAGTGGGGGGACTCAATGATTCGTAACCCCACACCACAAAATCCCTCACCGATCGGATTAATCGACGGTGGGTCCACTAAAATTCATCATGGATTAAAATCCTTCAAACTACCATCGTATCTAATTTTTTAACACTCCCAATGTTAAAATTATGATACAGTATTCAAAAAGTTCGATTTGTTGATCCGTAGCAATCAACAAATCCTTTTATGTCAAATCCTTTTGTTTGATATCAAAAACTCCCACTGAGTGATGGGTACAAGTTAACATTTCCATAGTTACTCATACCAAACTCTCATTTCTCATTTGGTCAAACATTCCTACAGTTAGGACCAAAGCCAAAATTCCCTCTCGATTCCTTTCATGAAAGAGAGGTTCACTTTCGAAACTGAAATTCCTTTTCGACAAACGAAAGGACCTCAATTCCATTTGAATAATTTAGCCTATTAAAGATAAAATTGTCTCAACTCCCACTTGGTCAAACCTTCCTACAGTTAGGGTCATAACCAAAATCTCCTCTTGATTCATTCAACGAACGAGAGGTCCACCTTTAATTTGAGTAATCAAACCTTATGACATTTAGGATTATTCAAACTCATCCGGATTCTCTAAGTGAAAATACCACTTTGAGTTTCATTTACACCAGGAGATAGAATATAAAATTCTTCCTCTCCAACTTTGGGTTCATCTCTACCAACAAACAAGAGATCAGGAGATAGAATATAAAATTCTTCCTCTCCGATTTTGGGTTCATCTTTTCCAACAAACAAGAGACTAGGAGATAGAATATAAAATTCTTTCTCTCTAATTTTGGGTCTATCTCTACCAACAAACAAGAGACTAGGAGATAGAATATCAGATTCTTCTCCTCCAATTCTGGGTTCGTTTTGTTACCAAGAAAATGTAACCTAATTACATTTTAAAATCCACGCTGCTCATGCGTGGGGGACGTTATCTCGATCCCTTATTAGTGATAAGCCTACTTCTAACACATGTAGCCTACATATTCAACATTGTAGTTCAAAGCCTAAAAGAGTCTAATTCTTTTAGCCTAACGTTATATGTGAAACAGAGCTAGATAATTCACATACTAGCCCGACTCAAACGGTAGTCGGTAAAAGCACATCAAATCTGTTGATGGCTGAGGATTTGCCAAAAATCCTATAAGTATTATGATTATTTATTCTAAAACAAGAATGAGTAATCATAATAAAAAAATTTCAATATGCAAAAAGGAGAATTCACTATATTCATCAAAAATATTCAAGAAAAATTATGAGTTCTCAAATTACAACAGCTTAAAATGACGAATTTGATCCTCAAGTTTGGAGAGCTCTATCGTATAAGCCTGTTCAAGTTCAGATATCAAGTTGGCTTTAAAAGCTTCTTCGTCAACACTTCGAAGTTTGACGGCCTCTTGTTCCTTGTCAGCAAGTATTTTGTCTTGAAGCTCCAGTTGTTGGAAGATGTTCGCTTCAACTTGTTTCACTTCTGCCAAATTAGACTCTAAAATCTCATGAGCATCCTCGGCCTTTGCTAGTTTTTCTTTCAGGCGGGCTATTTCAGCTTGACTTGACTCTAGAGCCCGGTACAGATCAATCTTGGTTTGTGTTTTCTTAGTAAGGCTCATACTGATATGGTGAATACGAGCATTCTTGGTCTCGGAAGTTTCTGTCGCTTGTCGGGAGGCTATTTCTTCCTCTAATTCGGATATTCTCCTCTTTTGAGCAATGGTATTGGCAGCTATTAGCCACTTACAGTAAAGAAAAATCATCTGTAGAGGAGGCATCTCCAAAGGGAGGTCAAATTCAACATTCGTGCAGCCGACGATGCTCCAAAACCAGGCTCTCGCCCCATCAATAAGTCCACCTTAAACCCTAAGTTGATGGTTCGGGTTGCTGATATACAGTTGAACATAGCCAAATTGACGAGCAAACCAGCATAGAAAGTATGGCTCGATGTGACAGACATCCTTCACCCTGAATACTAGATAACCTGGTCAGATGTTCATCAACCATTTGAAGTAACCGACATCCAAAATCGTGCGATTCTGCCTAGGTTTTTTAGCATCCAATAAAGTAGTGTTGTAAGTCCTAGAGAACTGAGGGAAACAAGGAAAGAATTCCTAACATTTGTGGACTTTGAATTGCCTAGATATATCCAGCCACCGATGTTTGACCCATTTACAACCTTCAAGAGTCTGCAGTAGAGGGAGGCTTGGATCTACCGTCTCAGGAGCCTCCATTAAATTTGGCCGGTGAAGTACCAACCAGGTCATCAAATAGGTATATGGTAATTCCAGCTTCGGGACGGATATTCTAGCGGAGGGTTTCTTCCCCCCTTGAGTAAACACATAAGCGAATTATCGTAATCCACTGTGAATAGCAGTCACCATTGCAGGAAGCAAGGATAACCTACGACTTGTGACTAATTAAGCGGCTGGATATAACACTTCGATTGGCATCGCATCAGAGGGTTGATGTGGGATGACGCACCTTTTCAACCATAAGGCCAAAAAGCCGGCCAGCAGAGTGGTTGGATTGATCGAAACACCAGCCTGCCATAGATAAGAATAGAATTTGGTACCGTGAGGAAAGCCGTCTTCAGAGCGAGAGGTGTAGGACTATGCATTTGTTCCCTCTAACAATCGGTTAATTTCACTTGGAGTCAAAGGAGATAGTCCACACACGTCTTCCGAACGACTCTCAAGATTCTTAAACAAATAATCCACGAATTGTTTAAGGCTGATCTGAGGAGACCTCTTCTTAGCTCTAGTCTCCATTTCGGCCATAGCTATATGATAGTGGCATGTCAACTCCCATAAAGTGTCATAGGTCACGGCTGACCGATCCTTCATCCTATTCAATTGACTGACAGTTGGGAAGAATTCTTGATACGAAACATCACCTATAGGCAGCCCCGATACCTTCATCATTTCATGTAATAGCAGTCCAAGCTCCCCGTTCTTGGTGAAGAAAGTGTTGGTGTCGGGATTGTAGATCTCGAACAAAGTGAAGAAGTGATCCACACTAATCTACAGACCGTACATGCTGGCGCGAATCAGAACTGACAACCCTAACTCGGCTAATTCTTGCCCCCAGTTATTCAATACATATCAGGTCATTCTTGTCCACCACTTATCTCCAAAATAATGAACCCATTTATAACATCTGAACTTCTTGATGGGGAATACTTTTCCTAGTACTGCTAACCTATTCTTCAAAGTGTTTGCTTGTGCCGTCTTTTCATTCTGGGGCATATTATCTTGGCCTAAGATACCAGGGTGAAGTCCTCACACAGAAGCTCGATCGCTAGAACCTAGGGTGGACTCTCTACCAATGAAACCACAGTGAACACGCTCGTGGTTTTCGGTCAATCTCCAAAACATCTCCCGATCAACTGCCAAGTTCCTGAACTTCAAAAACGAATGATCCCGAGGAATCCAGGGCAGATATAAGAATGTCGACCCACTCTCATGCAACCACTGTGCAGATCTACAAGAAACAATTTCTGGGTCCTTCACAGAATCACCAAATAGGAAATCTGGCTTCCTTATACACTGGTTCGAGTCTTGCTCTGAAATTAAAGTCGCGTCTGATTAACCATCATAGAAGACGACAACTATATTGTCGTATCAACTCCATTGCTCCTTCGCTATAGTCTAAGTTGAACTGGGGAGATGATTCAACTAACGGGATTCCTTCATAGCAGGAGTGGGTGGCACTACTTTGACCCGTGACTTCACTAGCGGTGAAGATTACAGAAGGAAAATGGACTGACAAAGAAAAAGTACACATAAAATGTGTAAAAATAGTCCTAAAATTTTAGAGAAGGCGGTGTATCTTATTCTATAAGATAGAATCACCATCTCGTAACAGGTGTGGCGAGTTTTATTTACCACACGTACAAAAGAGATATATGTTATTATGCACGAGCATTATAACGACATATCAGAACCTTTCAAAATACGTGGGATAATAAGAAATTGCCCCTTTATACTCTGAAGTGTGTTTTTTCCAAGCAAAACAAACACTTTCCAGCGTCGATCCCCTCAAAGGAGGATACCGGCTCTTCCCGAATGCATCTCAAAGGATGAAAAACAAGGATTTACATACAAAGAGGGATAAGTACATATAAATTTTACAAGATAGACATTTAAATTCATTAAAGGGTGAAAGGAATGTACCCCCATAAGAAGCGGTAGCGGGATCAGCCCCCTCGGTAGCTTGGGAAGCCGAACGGCCTAGGGAAACTCGAGATCTTCTCGTCGACATGATGGAAATATGATACCTGTCGAAATCCAAGGAGAAAGTTAGGGTTTTGGGTTTAGAACCGACAAAGATATCACAAAATACGCATGCATGGGGAAGAATCAAAGAAAGTTGAAATTTCAACAGTTAAAGAGAGAACAAACCAGATAGGATTCTTCAAAATCTGATTGAGATCCCCTTCCAAACGAGAACTACACCCAAAACAGAAACAAAGAGGCAAAAAACTTGTAGAAAACTCGTCGAAAATCGTCAAAAAGTCGCTCAAAAATTGACTGGAATTCGACGTAAAAAGCCTCTGGAAAAAACCCTAAGTTTGGGTTTTATACCCCCCACTCCGCTGACCGAGAGTCTTCACTGTCTCGGACAACGAGACAGAAATCACTGTCTCGCCGTGTGAGACAACACATACTGTCTCACACCGCGAGACAGTATAAACTATCTCGCAAACACGAGACGGTATAAACTATCTCGCAACGCGAGACAGTCTACACTGTCTCGATTAAGTGAGATAGTGACGATTGTCTTGGGTATAATATGCAATGTCGTGCTGTTTTGATGAAGTAACCTCGACCCACGTAAAATACACATGAATACTCCAATAGGTACACGAGTCTAAACTATTTTCCTGTCTTCAACAGGAAGTTTCTAGAGAATATCACTCAGAATATTCTTAAGAATAACCTGATTACCTCCCAATGGGTATACGAGGTTAAACTATTTCCCGAAAACTCTAAAAAAATACATGAGTATAAACTATGTTCTTATGAAGACTGATACAGTGATAAAGAATTCAATATCAATTTGGTGACAAAAGCTGAATTCACAAGTACAAATTCCAGCTTCGATTCAAGATCTCGATAACGGTCAAGTGATAAACATAGTACCAGAAGAATCTTAGCTAATCTACAAAGCACTGAATAGATTGAGACATAAAGAAGTCAAGAGTTGAAGCCATTTATGGGTCCTTCTACACGATCTACTCAACCAAGTATTGAAGGGAATGTAAGTCAGACCTGTCTTATCCAAAGCATCTCAGACTCCTCTATAAAAGGGTGAGTCTGAAATACTTTGAAGGAGGTATATGTAGACGTCAAAAAATACTAATAGATATCCAAACACAACTTAAGACAAAGAGAAGATCATCAAAAGATTACATGCAATGGCCTTACGATGTCTCGAAATGATCAAGACAGTGTAGACTGTCTCACACGCGAGACAATGTCAACTATCTCGCAGTGCGAGATAGTGTTGACTGTCTCGCACGTGAGACAATGTTGACTGTCTCGCACGCGAGATAGTGTTAACTATCTCGCACGCGAGACAACTCTGAAATGTTCAGAAACTGCTGACACGTGGCCACCAACTGTTCAAGAACGTGGGAAACATCATTGATGAGAATCACATGGATAACTATCAAAATAACAGATTTCAGAACGTGATAAAGCAGTTATAGAAGAAACTGACAGGCAGTTAGAGATTTTTGAGACAGCCAAACTGTCTTAACCGCCGAGACAGACAATACTGTCTCGCAAGCCAAAATGTCCCGAGATGTTCTATTTTCAGTTAAACTTTCTAGGGGCTATAAATACCCCCTAGGATTATTTCTAATAGGGATCTGAGCACAGAGAGCAGATAGAGCAGCAAACTTGAGTTCTTTGTGTGATTCCTTAAGATTTAAGCTTTGACTTGATCTTAAGAAGAGTGTTCATCTTACTTTGATAAGATATTCACTTATTTTCATTCTTGCTTCTAAACGAAGGAAGAATACCAAAGACCTTCACTATCTGTGAATCGGTGGTCCACAAGCTAAAGCACTCCCGGCACAAGCAAAGTCTCACAAAAGCAGAAATCGATAAATGATTCTTGCGTTATTTTCTAAAAAGTTATAACTTTCCTTTTGTTGTGTAAAAAAAGTCTTATAAAAAGACTATTTCTTTTAAATTTGTTGTAATCGACTGAAGATATAATGAATTCCCTAATGAAATCAACTTTTGATGAAAACAGTCACATCTTTGGGATGGCAAATACAAAGGCTAAACACTCCTTTTCGACCATAGGATATCGCTGTTCGGCACCCTGTAGAGTTCTACTCAGGTAGTAGATACCCTGCTCATGGTCGGCATCGTCATTTTGTGCCAAGAGAGCACCCAGAGAGTGCTCCATGGCTCGTATGTAGATGAGAAATGGCTTTTCGTAGATTAGAGCCGCCAGGATAGGTGGGTTCGAGATGTAAGCTTTGATCTCTTCAAAGGCCCGTTGGCAGGGCTCGTCCCATATGAAGGAGATGCCTTTCTTCATTAGTTTGGAGACGGGTTGACATTTGCCTGAAAGATTTGAAATGAGCCTCCGTATGTAAGCTAATCGTCCTTGGAGACCCCTCAATTCTCTTGGATAGCTCGTACCTTATCCGGGTCGATTCGGATTCCCTTTGTCATGACTACGAATCCAAGGAATTTGCCACTGGACATCCCTAAGAACGACTTCGTAGGATTCATCTTGAGTTGATGAGATCGTATGAGTTCGAACATCGCCCTCAAGTCTTGGAGATGGTCATCTTTGCTGTGACTTTTATTGACCAGGTCGTCCACATAACATTCGACTGTCTTTCGCAGATAGTCTTGAAAAATTGTGCTCATGGGGCATTGATACATTGCACCGGTATTTTTGAGTCCGAAAGGTATGACCGTGTAGCAGTATACCCCATTGGAGTCCTAAATAAAGTGTGTTTTTCATCATCAGGGTGCATCTTGATCTGATTATACCCTGAAAACCCGACCATAAAGGACATCCTCTCAAATCCGCACATATTGTCGATGAAGACGTCCGTGATGGGAAGGGAAAACTCATCCTTCGGGCAGGCGGCATTGAGGTTTCTGAAGTCAATGTAGATGCGGATCTTACCATTCTTCTTCAGAACTGGAACAATGTTAGCTACCCAGTCAGGGTGCTGCTCCTCTCTGATGAAGCTGGATTTGATCAGCTTCTTACTTCGGCCTCGATTGAGATTTAGGGACGAAACCGTCTCTGCTATTATTTGATGGGTTTGGCGTCTAAGCTGATGTTGAGGCGATACATGACGATCCGTGGATCAAAGCTGAGCATGTCCTCGTAATTCCATGCGAAGACATCAATATATTCCCGTATGAGGGCCATGAGGTCTTCCTTCTCTTAGGGAGGTAGGCTACCGCTGATAAATATGGGCTTGGGGTTG
Source organism: Asparagus kiusianus (assembly GCA_022839385.1). Lineage (NCBI taxonomy): Eukaryota > Viridiplantae > Streptophyta > Magnoliopsida > Asparagales > Asparagaceae > Asparagus > Asparagus kiusianus. The sequence goes on along the minus strand of BQKN01059241.1, from coordinate 13,182 downwards.
GTCTCATTGCTAATATTTACTTGAAGAATTTTGTCCTCGGTAGGCGGTTCACGTTGCTCGAAACGACTACTCCATTGAGCATTGATGTGGCGGTCCCATGTCTCATCATAAAGCGGGACTTGTTCGTCCTCCGCCATTTTGGCAGGATCAGTTGCTGCCATATTGACCGTGAGGTCGTTGAACAAGTCTCCCACGTTGACGTCTAAGTCCCATGCTGAGGATGTCGATGATTGATCCCCTGAGCGGGCATCGTTAGAGTCCTCTCCGAAATTGCAAAATAACTCCAATAAGGAAGAAGTGTAACCTAGACCTCTTCGTGTCTTGGTAAAGTAGTTCGAGGGTTTTCCTTTAGGCACGTAGGTGGGTCGGATGACCGTCTTCCACCCTCTACCATAGTTCAGGCCTTCTTGGCGAGTGAGGTCATAACCTATGTCCTCCATTATGCGACTCGCAATTTGGCTGTATTGTGAAAACTAGGGTGCGAGATCATCCTCTTCGGACTCATCCCACAACGTGCATAAAGGGTGATCGACTCTCCCAAAGATAATATCTTTTTGATAATTGCCTCGGGCAGGTACGATGAATATAGCCTGCGAAGACTCAATCGCTTCTCTTTGCGACATACAACGAGTATACAGGAAAGTGCAGAGAAGGGTCACATTAGAGCCTTGACATTGGGTCGTTAGGCACGCCATCCTCGGATGTCGGGCAAGATGATAAGTAAGCAAAGTTGAACTTCTCATTCAAGATAATCTTATCCGCCTGGACAGCGTCGATTACATTGTGGCTTTTGTAGCCGATTACAATCGATTCAAAATCGTTCAGGACAAGGCTATCACCGTATTCGGGTTCACTATCTGCTTCATTACCGCTCTCGAGTTCCTCGATCGGTGGTTCGTCAGAATCTTGGTAAAGCAGGAAATCCGTGAAGTAGTTCTCGACCCCTTTGAAGGGCTGCTTGTCGGTGACTACCGTCTTCACCCGATCGTAGTCATCCACGTATTTCAGGCATTGGTGCAATGTGGAAGGGACAATGTGGTTGTTGTGGATCCATGGTCGTCCCTACAGCATGTTGTACGAAGGCTCAGCATCGATGACGTAACAGGTGACCTCCGTCTTCATGTCTCCAATACGGCACTGTAGGCGGGTCTTGCCAAGCGAACTTGTCCCAGTGGCATTAAACCCGAAGATGGTCATGGTCGTGCCGGAAAGACGCTTCTGGGGGACCCCTAGGTATTGCATAAGTTTCAAGGGGACAATGCTCAGCGCGGATCCCGAGTCAACTTGGATACGATCCACTCTGGAGGAACCGATGTACGCTATGAAGTACAAGGGTCGATCATGGGAAGTGATTTTGATTAGCATGTCCTCAGGGGTGAATGTAATGCAAGGGACCTATTGTTCGGAGGCCTGACAACACTATAAACATTTATTTTCCGCGTCCTCTTCCTTAGCAGACGAGAAGTGTGTGGTGAAGACCTCTGAGTCGGCCAATGCCTCTTGTAGAGGTTCCTAAGTAAGCCTCAACAAACACAGGAGTTCGCACATGGTGATTCTGGCTAGAATGCTCTTCAGCTATGCGAGCACGTTGAACCTGAAAGGCTGATTACTCGAGCTAGGCCCTTCGGGATTCGGAGGGGTCGCTGCATGCGGCCTTGTAGAAGGTCGTACAGGACCTTCTACTCTGGCAGGGTAATTTTTGGCGAATTCTCTCCCTGCTCTGGTGGCTAGGGCGGCCGCATCCTCATCGGAGTTGGTGAGGGCGGCTACTGCCATTTTGCCTTCATCTGGGATGGCGGATACGGCGTTGCAAGGTTTACCCTTGGTCTTGCTCAAAGGCTTGGAAGTCCATTGCTCATCGTTGAGGAGGTCCGGATGGACCCACATCACTTACCCCGATGATAAGGTTTGTGATACTAAACCCTTCCCATGTTGATTGTGGAGATCATCGTTAGTGATCTTCAATATTGCCTTAGGGATAGGAACAACCCCCGCTGGTGCTTGAACATCCGGGAGATCTTTTCCAAAACTCAGAGTGACCATATTTGTGGTCACCTGCTTCTCTACCTTCTCCGTTTTTAGAACTCCCGCATCGTATAGGGCTTGGAGCTTATCCTTGAGGATATAACATTTGGAGGTATGGTGGCCGAGTAATCTGTGGTACGCACAGTAGCCCGGTTCATTGGTTTTGTTCGCCTCTTCAGGCTTGGTTACTTCTGGTAGCTTAATCATGTGGCTCTTGATGAGAGTTTCAAGGGTTGCCACCACTTGGTCCTCTCTGAAGTCGTATTGCCTCGGGGGACGTTGTTCAAACGGCCTAGGTTTCGGCTTTTGAGCTGGTTTGGGCGCCAGAGCGGAGTCAATGGCGATGATCTCCTTTCCTCTCGCTCGAGGGGGATTCTTTGACGCGATCGGTTTTGCAGTTCCCTTTTTGGGGCGAGGTTTTTCGGCCTCTAGCCTCTTGATCATATTTTCGACTAGCTCGTCCTGGCGAATGAGTTCTTTCCAGGTTCGGGTTTCTACTGCACTAACCTTGGACAAAATATGGATTGACAAGTTATTGCGACACATCTCAATCAGTGTGGCTTCGGCGACTTGGTCTCGGGAATGCACTGATTGGTTTCTGAACCTCTTCACAAAGTCGTTTACTGACTTCGACTTCCTTTGTTTTTTTGCAAGGAGGGTGGCCATCGACACTTCGGTGTCATCATCGAAGAAGCGAGCCAGGAAGAGTCTTTCCACATCGGCCCACGACTTGATGGAGCCTGGTTCCAACTTTCGGAACCATTCGAAGGCTACCCTTTTGAGGGTACCAATGAATAGCCGAGTGAGGATGGCGTCGTTTCCGGTGAGGAATCCGGTTTGAGCCATGAAGTAGTAGATGTGCTGCGAGGGGGACCCCTTGCCATCGAATTGTACCAAGCTAATGGGTTTGAACTTTGCCGGGTAGGGGACCGTGTCCCATTCAATAGGATACGGTTTGACCACCCCCAGTTTATTCATGTTTTGTTGGTGCTTTAAAGCATTGAGTTGTCTTTGGAACTCGTCAAACCTCTTGTCCCGGGTGGTACCCCCGGAGCGCGAAGTCCCTGCCGACGACTTTAAGGAATGATCCGACAGGAGTTCAACATTATCCTCCTGCTCAGTTGTCTGATTAGGAGTAGGTTCCCATTTCTTGCCTCTCGCAGGCCTCCGTGGGGTACGCGTGACCTTCTTCTTTTTCTAATTTTTGTTTAGAAGTTGCTCCAATTTCCATAATTAAATTCTCTCTCTATCTATACATCCTATTTTCTTTATTTCTTCCTAATAAGGACTCTCTAATTAATAAATGTCACCACGCCTTCTCTTGAAAGAGGGGAAAAAAAAGTCCCATTTTAGAAGCATTGAGGAAGCATCGAGTAAAATGATTCAATCCCTTATGGATCATCACTCATTCTAAACCACAGGAAGTTCGTGCGATGACTGCCTTAGGGACCGGTGCAACTTTTTCTTCGTTGGTTTTTAGGTTCCTTTTTATATCATTTGATGTAATCATGTATAAGAATATTTTTTTTTCAGTATTAGTAAATGTTAATGTAAATGAGACAACGCGTTTTTCATTCTTTGTTCATTCTAGATTCCTTTCTATATCATTTGATGCGCCATTTCCCAGGACCTTTTTTGGGTATTTACTAAGGTAAAGTTCATTGTTTTTCCATCCATTTTATTGATAGTAGATCTAGAGAACTATATTCTTAAGTGTATTTTAATTATGAAGTAATTACTCAGTTGAGTACCATACTTTTTGGTCGTTTGAGGGGGCGTTTGTTTCACCAAAAAATTTGACATTTGGTATGGATTACAAGTTTTGGAATCAAAACTGGGTTTTTTCTATTTTGGGATTCCATATATGGTGTTTGTTTTAAGAAAATTTTTAGAATATTGAATCCCAAAAGTGTAAAAAGTGCCCAATTTTTAGAATTTGACAAATCCTCCCAATTGGTGAAGATTTTGACAAATCCCATAAACTGGTGTGCTTACCTCTCAATTGTCGAAAATAAATAATGAAATGATAGAACTCAAATTTATACATCTCATCAACCAACAAGCTGGAATACATAGTAAATGTCGAAAATAAATAATAACAATCTGGAGATCTCAAGATGTCTCAAGTACACAATATCTGATAAGAAGTAAATAAGGCACACAGTCTTTACAACTCTAGAATAAACTCTCATGTCTAAATAAAACAGTCTATAGTGGAGCTCCAATAATACAAAAATATCTCTAAAAGAAAAATAAGCGCTAATGAGTATCGTCCTCAACATGCGACTCTCCGGGCTCCAGGCTTGTTACCTGAAAGGAGGAGGGACAACGAGCGTCAAAGCGCTAGCGAGCAACATCACAACCAACCCAAGGGAAAGGGCTCGTTGTATAAGAAAATACAGATTTAAACATATAATAATCATATCATTACTCCTAACAAATAAAGGGTTTTAGTATTTAGGAAACTACAACACGAGCATAGGTACGTTGAGCGAAATAATTCAAACAAGGAAACCCTCATGTATATACCTTATATCTCAAATTGTAAATCCCTAAATACTGAACCCAAAGTCTAACACAAGAACAATAAAGGAAAGAGACAACCTATTACAATACGTAAAACAAATGTCATGTCGGAACCACATAAATGTCATGTCGGAACCACATAAATGTCATGTCCAGCCTAAGTAGCTATCATGTCTCAACTTCATATAATCATGTCATGTCTTGATTCAGCTAAGTGTCATGCTCGTGGTCTAACCAATATCCAACACATGGACTGATTTGTGAATGTCCAACATGAGGACAGAAATAGATTATAGTCCAACAAGAGGACTTCAATGGATTATAGTCCAACACGAGGACTGTGTATATAAAACATGGAATGCTGATGTTGAAGATATACATATCCTATTCTTGCACGTGTCTTGATGTACCGATCTAAGCTTGTGACAAATGTGTCATTTTACATGTGTAGATGAAATCATCAATACTGAAATTTAATACCCGATAAACGAGGTGGCTCCTCGTACTTAAAATGATAAACAGTACACTCGAATATATATATACACTATATATATGCACAGCAGGTGGTTAAACAGGAAACAAAAAGAAATAATTCACTCGTCAGTCGACTCATGGTCGACTGGAGTCATCAGTCGACTCGTGGTCGACTGGGATCACCAGTCGACTCATGGTCGACCGAAAGAAGAAGAACTGGAACCCGACAGTCGACTGGGGACACCAGTCGACTCACAGTCGACTGAACAGAGGGGTTTTCCCTATTCGTGCATGATGTGTTATTCTTGCAAAAATTCATCTAAAAAAATCACATTTCATCAATCCCAAACAATTTATTATCAATTCTAAACGTATGAGACAGTAAAAAATTCGTATAAAATATGGAAAACAAAATCTTACATGTTAGATCTAACATTTAATCCATAAATATGTATGAGAGTATTTAATCAAAATAGAAACTCGTTTTTAAATAAATTCCCAAATCTGGGTTTCATCAAAGATTCGTTGGTGAGGATTTAGAGATCTGAAACACATAATTTTTAGCATCTACACTAATAAGAACATCGATTTATACATGAAAATAATTCTTAGGCTCAATAAATCTCATGGAAAACGTTTAAAAGAACTCTTAAAAAATGGGAGAGGGATTGGGCGAGATGTTACTCGCATCTGGTGTGTCGAAGAATGACTCCCTTCGCTGCAAACCACAAGAAGCTGCTGAAAATCCCCGAAAATCTCCCAAAACGCCCAAAATCCAAAGCTAGGGTTTTAGAGGGGAAAGGGGGCTAGGGTTTATGGGGAGGACTGATGAAAGGGGGTCTTTCTCGGGTAAAAGAGATAAATACCAATAGTTAAAACCCAACCCGAAAACCCAAACAGACCCGAACTGCAAAAACCTGGAAATCAGCGGTCAGTCGACTCAGGGTCGACCGAACACATCAGTCGACTCGCGGTCGACCGAACGGACTCTATTTCTGCCTGTGCATGATTTGCAAATTTGCAAAACTCAACCTCAAACCTGATGCATATATACATTCATATAAACTCAAAACACTAGTTATCATGCACAAACATGACATAAAGACATTTATCATAAATAAACATTATTTTTCACTAATAATCACATATATATATAATTTATTAAAATGTACAGGGTTTTATATTCTTCCCCCCCTAAAAGAATTTCGTCCTCGAAATTCAGAAATCATATCTAACGCATAGTAATACTAGAAAAGCACGTCGAGGGTTTATTCCAACCCGTACACAATACACATTTTGAAACATTAAACTCTAGATAAGCATATAGTGGTATTTATACTTAATGATCTAAAATGATAACATTCTCACTCAACCATTAATCTAACGGAACTAGTACGTCGGGCAAAAAATCAAACAAGGTACCCCCCATATATATACAATGTATTTTCGAAAGATTAAGAATTAAGTGAAAATACCCTCATTCTAGTGTTAAATATAAATATCAAGATATAAAAAGCACAAGTAAGAATTCACATCATAAATAAATTTACCTGCTCAAACAAGTGTGGGTAGTCGCGTCGCATGTCCTCCTCGCGCTCCTAAGAAGATTCCTCAACTCCACTTCGGTTCCACTAAACTTTCACCAGCGGAATCACCTTGTTCCTAAGTCTCTTGTCTTCTCTAGCAATTATAGACATTGGGATCTCAATAGTAGTCAAATCATCCTGAAGCTCAATCTCTGGTGCATCCAACACTTGCTGCTGCTCCTCATCATGCAAGTGCTTCTTAAGCATAGAAATATGAAATACATTGTGTATACTAGACATAGATGCTGGAAAATCTAATCTATACGACACAGCTCCAATACGCTCCAAAATCCGAAACAGTCCGATATATCTCGGTGCAAGCTTTCCTCACCTCCCGAATCGATGCATGTCTTTCATAGGCAATACCTTCAGTATAACCAAATCCCTAATCTGAAACTCTAGGGGTCTCCACCTCTTATCTGCATAGATCTTCTGCCGACTCTGAGTGGCTAGAATCCGCTCCATGATCAATGCTACCTTCTCAGTAGTCTGCCTCACAAGCTCTGGACCAAGCATCAAGCTATCCTCTGGCTCTGCCCAACATATCGGTGATCTACAGGGTCTCCCGTACAATGCCTCATACGGAGCCATACCGATCGTCGCTTGATAACTATTGTTATAAGCGAACTCTATCAATGGAATATGATCCTCCCAACTGCCTTAGAAGTCAATGACACAAGCCCGCAACATATCCTCCAACACCTGATTCACCCTCTCCGTCTGACCATCCGTCTGTGGGTAGAATACACTGCTATAAGATAGCCTGCTTCAAATGAGTCCTGAAAGCTCCTCCAAAAATGCGAAGTGAAAACCGATTCTCGATCCGACACGACCGTATCTGGAACTCCGTGGAGTCAAACTATCTCCCGAATGAAGATCCTAGTATAAGTCTCGGCCGTATAAGTAGTCCTTACTGGAATAAAATGTGCTGACTTCGTCAACCGGTCCACTATCACCCTATCAGAATCATTCCCCTTCTTCGACTTCGGCAACCCTACAATGAAGTCCATAGAAATATCCGCCCATTTCCACTCTGGGATGGGCAAAGGCTGAAGTATTCCTACTGGTCTCTGATGCTCTGCCTTCACATGCTAACAGGTAAAATACTTAACCACATACTCTGCAATCTCTCTACGCATACCACTCCACCAGAAGTGTCTCTTCAGGTCCTTGTACATCTTAGTAGTCCCTGGGTGTACTGTGTACCTAGTATGATCTGCCTCACCAAATAACTCTCTCTTCAGCTCAGCACTGGATGGCATAACCAGCCTACCCTTCATCCGTAGACCTCCATCTGCTCCAATGGTCCAATCAGTCTTAGGCTCTTTGGAAATCTCCTCCTTTCGGATTTGAATCCAAGAGTCATCTAGCTGAGCTCTGACTACTCTGGTACTCCAAGATGGCTGCACTGACACAGCTCCTAAAAATACACTGTTACCACCAACCTCAGGTCTAAGATCAAACTGGCTAAGGGTGAGAAGATCTCGATGTAACGAGCACCTTAAAGCCGCAACCTGATGTCGACGCTTCCTACTTAAAGCGTCTGCTACGACGTTCACTTTCACCGGATGATACTGAATCGCGAACTCGTAGTCCTTGATAAACTCAATCCACCTCCTCTATCTCTGGTTGAGTTCTTTCTGAGAAAAAAGATATTTCAGACTCTAGTGGTCTGTGAATAGCTCAAACTGCACTCCATACAAGTAGTGCCTTCATGACTTCAGTGCAAATACCACTGCTGCTAACTCCAAGTCATGAGTCGGATAGTTTTGCTCATGCACTCTCAACTTCCGTGAGATATAAGTTACTAGTCTCTGAGTCTGCATAAGGACGCCTCCCAATCCTGCTAACGATGCATCTGTGTAGATGACGAATGTCCTGTCGCTGCTCGGAATAGTCAAAACCGGTGCTGCAGTCAACTTAGCCTTCAATGTATCCAAGGCCTCCTGACACTCTGTGCTCCAAACAAACTGTACACCCTTCTTTGTAAGGCGTGTAAGTGGCGTCAAAATCTTCGAGAAGTCCTAGATGAACTTCCTATAATAACCTGCTAATCCTAAGAAGCTAGGAATCTCTGTCACTGTCTTTGGCGGTTCCCAATCAAGAACTGCTGTAACCTTAGCTGGGTCTACTGATTTGCCCTCTCTGCTAATGATGTGCCTGAGAAATCTAACCTCTGAAAGCCAAAACTCATACTTGCTGAACTTGGCATATAACTGGTGCTCCCGAAGGGTCTGCAAAGCTAATCGAAGATGCTTCTCATGATCTGCCTCCGATCTCGAATAAATGAGGATGTCTTCAATGAGAACAATCATGAACTGGTCTAAGAAAGGACAGAAATCTCGGTTCGTCAAGTCCATGAATACCGCAGGTGCATTAGTCAGTCCGAATGGCATGACCATAAACTCGAAAGATCCATATCGGGTAAGAAAGGCGGTCTTAGGAATATCCATTTCCCGAACCCACAACTGATGATAACCAGAACAAAGATCAATCTTCGAGAAGAACTGTGCTCCCTGCAACTGGTCGAACAAGTCATCAATCTTAGGTAGTGGATACCTATTCCGGATAGTGACCTTGTTCAATTCTCTATAATCTATGCACAATCTCATACTATAGTCCTTCTTCTTCACGAAGAGGACCGGTGCGTCCCTTGGAGAATGACTCTGACGAATAAAACCCTGAGCTAGCAACTCGTCCAACTAGGTCTGAAGTTCCCTCATCTCAGCTGACGCCATGCGATAGGGTGCGCGGGATATCGGGGCTGTGCCCGGCTGCAACTCAATACAAAACTCAACCTCTCTCACAGGAGGTAACCCAGCTATACCCTGAAAGACATCCTGATACTCCGAGACAACTCTAGTCTCCAACAAATAAGAACTCTGATCCCGTCGCATCACCTCATCGATGAACGCCAGAAACAACTTCGCAAAACGGTTGCCCTGAGAAGTGGCCACAATCATCTTGGACCCATCAGACGCTAGCAACTTGACTATCTTCGCAAAGCAGTCAATACTAATATGGTAGGACGACAACCAATCCATAACAAGGATGACATCGAACTCGGATATATGCAGCACTATCAGATCGACTATGAACTCAGACTCGTCTAAAATGATAATACACCTCCTACAAACACTCTCCAAAAGCGATACCTCTCCTAGAGGGGTGGAAACTAATAAAGGGGTGTCTAATGGATGAGCTATGATCTGGAGTCTAACCATGAAAGCATACGAAATGAAAGAATGTGAAGCTCCCGAATCGAAAAGACTACGGGCGGGAACGGAATTCATGAGGAAAGTACCCTCCACAACTGCTCTGCTGGCACCATGATCACGGGGAACCACTGCATAAACTTTGCCTGTGGCTGAAGACTGCTCTACTACTGGTGCTGGAGAAAATGGGATAATCTGCCCCTAGGGAGCCTCCTAGACTACTCGAACATGCCCCTCTGTCCTCTGTGCTGCTGGCGGTGTCTCAAGCCTGTTCTGCTGGCCCTGACCTCTTCCCTGCTATCGCTGCTACTGCTGGATCGGACCCCTACCCTGCTGGGCTCCTGCTGGTGCACTACGATACTCTGATGCCTTATGCCCAACCTTGCGACAGTTAAAATACACTCCCTCGAACATGCGCTGCTAATGCGTTCTCTGATCCTGCTAGGGTCCCTTCTTATGAGGACCTTGTTGCTGCTGCTGGGATCCAGAAAAATGCCTCTTGTTCTTGCCCTTATCCCCTATCTGCCCTACCTTAGTCTTCCCTTCCTTATCCCTCTAAAACATGGCAGTCTCAATCTCCTTTGAGGTGGCGGCTTCTGCTACCTCTCGAACTGAATAGAACTTCCTCGAGACGAGGTATCGACGAAGATTAGGGCGGAGCCCTGCTAAGAACATCTGAGTCTGGCGCTCTCCTGTCTGCCACATGCCCGTGAAGTACAGCAACTCCATAAATCTACTCTCAAACTCTACCACTGACATGTCCCCCTGAGTCAACTGGGACAACTCAAGCTCCTTCCTAGTCCGTGCTGTAGAATAAATATACTGTCCATCGAAGAAGTAAACAAAGTCCTCCCATGCGAGGGTCATCCGGTGCTTTGGAGTGAACTGGAGTCTATACCATCTCCCGGCGTCTCCTTTTAGACTGTAGGATGCCAATCTCTACCTCTGGACCGAATCCATATTAAGTATATCGAGGATGTTACTCACATCCTCCTTCCACTTATGGGCTACAAGAGGATCTGCTGACCCCTGGAACTCTGGTGCTCTCATCTTCTGATACCTCTCAACCATACGAAGCCAAGCCTCCTGCTCTGTGGCTCTATCTGGGACTACTAGTGGAATAGCTGCAGGTGCGGTCTTTGGGGGTCTCTCACTGATAGGAACTGCTAGTATCCCCTGCGGTTGATCTACTGGTGGTGGTGGTGGTGGTGGTGTCGGTGGCGCGATATGACTCGCCACAAACTCCTCAATTGCTGGCATCCTAGCTATGATAGGAGCCATGAGATCAATAAGGTACTGGGGAGCCTGCTGGCTCAGGTGGTGCCTGCTCCTGCTCGGGTGGAGCCTGTTATGGCTCAGGTGGAGCCTGCTGGGGCTCTGCCTGAGCGGCTCTTCGGGTGCGGGGTCTGCCACGTCCTGCCATCTCTCTGATCATAAGAAAATAAAAGTTCATGAGTCAAAGTAGACATATATATGTACATAATGTATCACAATACGATTTTCACAACATATAGTATTCATGCATATACTTTAAACAAAATTAGTTGTCATAAAAAAATTTCTCAAAATTTTGAGATATACGCATATACCGTCCTCACTCATACTAGGAAATTCCTATCGGACTCTATATATGAATCTTAAGAAACTCTATCCTAGCTCCACGACTCGACACAGGAAGATCCTAAGGATACTAGAACTAGAGCTCTGATACCAACTGTGACGCCCCTGGATTCACGCAAGGCTAAAGTCCAAGATAAAACCAGAAATGTCAAACCTGCCATGCACCACACCGTGCAATAACATGTTTCACCATCACAATTACTATCTCTCTAGTGGAATCAACTACAGGTGTAGGTACAAAGCAAGTAAAAGATTATACAACAGATAAATGATAAAATGATAGAACTCAAATTTATACATCTCATCAACCCAACAAGCTGGAATACATAGTAAATGTCGGAAATAAATAATAACAATCTGGAGATCTCAAGATGTCGCAAGTACATAATGTCTGATAAGAAGTAACTAAGGCACACAGCCTTTACAACTCTAGAATAAACTCTCATGTCTAAATAAAACAGTCTATAGTGGAACTCCAATAATACAAAAATATCTCTAAAAGAAAAATAGGCGCTAATGAGTATCGTCCTCAACATGCGACTCTCCGGGCTCCGGGCTCGTTACCTGAAAGGGGGAGGGACAACGAGCGTTAAAGCGCTAGCGAACAACATCACAATCAACCCCAAGGGAAAGGGCTTGTTGTATAAGAAAATACAGATTTATAGATATAATAATCATATCATTACTCCTAACAAAAAAAGGGTTTTAGTATTTAAGAAACTACAACACGAGCGTAGGTACGTCGAGCGAAATAATCCAAATAAGAAAACCCTCATGTATATACCTTATATCTCAAATTGTAAGTCTAACACAAGAACAATAAAGGAAAGTGACAACCTATTACAATACGTAAAACAAATGTCATGTCGGAACCACATAAATGTCATGTCGGAACCATATAAATGTCATGTCCAGCCTAAGTAGCTATCATGTCTCAACTTCATATAATCGTGTCATGTCCTGATTCAGCTAAGTGTCATGCTCGTGGTCTAACCAATATCCAACACATGGACTGATTTGTGAATGTCCAACACGATGACAGAAATGGATTATAGTCCAACACGAGGACTGTGTATATAAAACATGGAATGCTGATGTTGAAGATATACATATCCTATTCTTGCAGGTGTCTTGATGTACCGATCTAAGCTTGTGACAAATGTGTCATTTTACATGTGTAGATGAAATCATCAATACTAAAATTTAATACCCGATAAACGAGGCGGCTCCTCGTACTCAAAATGATAAATAGTACACTTGAATATATATACACTACATATATACACAGCAGGTGGTTAAATAGGAAACAAAAAGAAATAAATCACTCGTCAATCGACTCATGGTCGACTAGAGTCATCAGTCGACACGTGGTCGACTGGGATCACCAGTCGACTCATGGTCGACCGAAAGAAGAAGAACTGGAACCCGATAGTCGACTCACAGTCGACTGGGGTCATTAGTCGACTCACAGTCGACTAGGGACACCAGTCGACTCACAGTCGACTGAACAGAAGGGTTTTCCCTGTTCGTGCATGTTGTATTGTTTCTGCAAAAATTCATCTAAAAAATCACATTTCATCAATCCCAAACAATGTATTATCAATTCTAAACGTATGAGACAGTGAAAAATTCGTATAAAACATGGAAAATGAAATCTTGCATGTTAGATCTAACATTTAATCCCTAAACATGTATGAGAGTATTTAATCAAAATAGAAACTCGTTTTTAAATAAAT